>ML802764.1:0-19153 GCA_009831015.1 Picea engelmannii
AAGCATGGGTTCTCTTACTCCACAAAGCGTCTTCCCGTGAGGGCTTTCACCATAAGGGGACCACTTTGGAGTTCATCCATATTTACTTCTTATCAACCTTGACAAAACAATAATGAGTCATATTTACATCAAACACTATTGAGTCCATTACCCAAACCTTTGTGCTACGGGTCTTTCTTCAAGGGTTGATATCAATGACAACCAACCTTAATCAACAATCACTGCTTTGTCTGTTGGGTTATCCCAACTTACTGGTGTGTTGCATTTTTTTACATACAATGCTTCAAACATACTCATCTTCAATGATTTCTAATACCCATTATTTTAAGAAAAAACGGCTAAATGGATATTGTCCCCCCACCTAGAAGGTTTGCCCATTACATACATTCTCAACATATCTTCAATTATCCAATTTATCCTTTCTTTCTGCCCATTTGACTTTGGATGATATGATGTACTGAAATCAAGATTTGTTCCAAATCCTTTAAACAATCCATTCCACAAATTTGATGTGAACTTGGTATCTCTGTCGGAAACAATTGCCTTAGGCACACCATGTAACCTAGCAATTTTTTTCATATAATTTTTTGCAATATTGGTTGTGTCGTGGGTTGCTTACATCGAAATTAAATGTACAACCTTTGTAAGTTTGTCCACCACTACCATGATGGAATCATGTTGCCTTGTTGTCCTAGGCAATTTGGTAATGAAAACAATAGTAACAACTTCCCATTTCCATTCAGGAATGGGCAATGGCTGCAAAAAACCTGTTGGATGCCTTTGCTTAGCCTCTACCCTTTGACATTCCATGCATCTGACCAAATAATCAATGACATATCTCTTCATACCAGGCCAAAAATATTGGCCTCTTACACCTGTAATATTTTTCTGGTATCTTGGATGTCTAGGGTATGACACATTGTGCGTCTCCTTTAAAACCAAGTTCATCAATTCCTAAGAATTGGAAACTTAAACTTTGTTTCGGAACAGGAGGATTCCATCCTCTTCTAGTTTTTAATCTTTATATTTATGTTGTACATTATCCTATTGTAAGCTTTCTTTAACTCACACATAATGTTGATTTGTCGTTACAACCTCTATAATTATATCTTTTAAAATTTGTCGCGTACATACTAAAGGTTGTAGCATGCATTTTATGCACCCTTCTGCTAAGTGCTTAGCCACTTTGTTCTCATTTCCCTTTATCTGCTTGATGTCAAAGTCATATTCACTAAGAAATTCTAGCCATCTAGTTTGCTTGGAAATTAGTGTTGGTTGCTCAAACAAGTATTTCAGACTATTATGGTTTGTCCTCAATTCAGATTTCGTGCCCATAAGGTAATGCATCCACATCCTTAAGGCATGTGCTATGGCTCCCAACTCTAAGTCATGTGTGGCATAATTTATTTCATGCTCCATTTTTTGGGATTCATAGCAAATTACATGTCCCTTTTTTGCAAGGACTTCATCGAGCCCTTCCTTGCATGCATCTTTGCACACAACAAAATCCTCATCTGGATGTGCAACTTTTAAAACATGTGCACTGGTTAAAAATCCTTAAGTGCTGAAAATTTCTTCACATTTAACACTCCATTCAAACTTTACTCCTTTCTTTTGCAAAGATGTTATTGGGTGTGCAATCTTAGAGAATCTTGCAATTAATCTCTTGTAGTAACCAACTAGACCCCTAAATGATCTAACCTCTGAAATGTTTGTTGGTGCTAGACAAATTTTGATTGATTCAATTTTCTCTGGATCTACTACTATGCCATCTTTTGAAATAATGTGACCCAAATAATGGATCTACTTTTGATAAAAAAAAGTGCATTTAGTCAACTTGGCATACAATTGGTGCTCTCTCAACACTTGTAGCACCATTGTAATGTTCCCCAGGTTAACCGAGGAACATTACTACGTGAAAATACAGATAAAATGAACTTTTTTTCCACTAACTAGATTCTTGTAGCTTATCAACTATGACTTATTACATTTACAACCAGATTCTAATACCCATAATAAAATTCAACTACAACATTATAAACAAACATGAATGCAACTAATAAAACATCTATAACAACATATAAAACTGACGCAACCCTCTTGATCCGCAGGTCGGAAGTCCACGTACACAGGATATTTCTTCTTCCACTGGCCTGAAGAGCTCTCAACAATTGGCTCTTCTATTTCCCTTTCGGAAAATCTGCACCCACAAACAACTTCGAGAAATCCCCCCCTTGTACTTCGGGAGATCGGACTTCGCACTTACACGAATCCGATGGTCGAGCGCCTTGTTTCTCAATCTCTAAAACCCGAAAACAGTCAACACTTGACCTTTCTCTCTCTATTTCGATGATCAGGGGATCAAATTTTGCTCAATTTTCAAAGTGCTTAGAATGAGACGAAAACAGTGCCATTGTGTCCGTCTCATCTTCCTGATTCTGACGGTATATTTACTTTCTCAAATGGAGTCCGTATGAAGGAGATATCACGATCTGTCTGCCAAGACAAACAGGCAAAATTTTTGGATGCTGACTGTACCTATCCGTACAGTCCGTACGGTGATGTGGCAGGTTCGTACCATCTGTACGGTGACGTGGCAGGTGGGTGACGTGGCGCGTTTTCATTGGTTGATGTTGGCGAGTAGCATGTTGACACGTGTCCGGTGGATGGCGAGTAATATGAGGACACGTGGCCCAATCCATGGGCGCCACGTGTCCCCTTCATTTTTGTTTAATTGGTTATGTAAAATTATATGGGGAGTCCGTAGGGTTCGACCCCCGGACCTCCCCCAACACCAACGACTTCATAACACTCCGCTAGCCAAAGTGTCGCCACATGAACCTTGTTAGTAATGTAGTTTTACTATTATTTAATGTTGATATATGTCAGATGCAAAGGGGGGTCGGGCCGGGGCTAAGCCCCGACCCGTGGACACATTATATTACATACGACCATATATATAAAAGCCCGACCGTTGGCGCGTATTACATTGCATTGAATTGCAATGTATTGCAATATTACATTGCATATATGTATAAACTATAGTTTGCATATTATATTGACCGCGCAGGGTTTTGAACCATAACCTTTGGTTAAATGTGCGTGCGGGTGTGTATGCGTGGGAGTTATACCGTTGGCACGGTTCAAACGAACTAACCACCTTTTTTCCCAGCCTTTGGTCGCATGTGCCATACGCCCAGGTGCCGAGGCGGTTAGGGGCTGGAGGTGCCTTAATCGTCCTACGGTTTGCACCGTTGGCGCGGTTGCGCTCGGTGCCAGGTTTTTACGCTTAAAAGAGCATGTGAGCTAGGTTTGTTGAAGGAGGGTGCGAATTGTAGAACCAGAGACAACAAGCTTGAAGAGGGAGACTTCCAGGAGGCCTAACTTCTTCATTTTTCGACCGATTGAGGTGCCGAAAGAGCCCAGACAGGGGTTTTGGGACGCTGGGAAGCCATTGGAGTAGTCGGTTTGTCAGTTTGAGCATTGTAAGACATGTTTTTGAGCACTTTTTGAGCAATTAATAATAAAGATCCATTGGAAGCTGGACCAGGAGATGTAGCCCATAAGAGGGGTGAACTCTTTTATCAATTGCTGTGCACATGTGTTTATGTTCAATGTTTATGTTGTTGTCTATGTGTATTTTGCATAAGTAATCCTTAATTTATGTGTTGCAAATTGATCCTGTTGCTTTAAACACATAACATTTCACTTGCAATAATTATTCAAGTTTTTCAAGTCTTCTTCAATTATAGATCATTCGGATTTCTCCTTATCACGATTTCGGGAGTTGCGATGTCAAGCAACTCATCCCCTCGACTCCCGAAACCTGATTTACCGAAACTCCGATGGGCTCGCAAGGTTGACCTTTCAACAACCCTTCATTCCGTTGGGACTTCAGACTTGGCAATCTCGTGAATCCTGATGCAAAGATTTCGGGACTTCACCCCACGAAACCCCGAAATGGTCAACGAAATTGACTACCTTGTCGATAGTGCGCCACCTGTCCACCCTTCTAATTTCTATGGCCCACACGATCCTTTCGGCCCTTCAGGACTTCGCGTTTCGTGATTTCACGAGTCCTGTTGCAAAGATTACAGGACTTCAATCTACGAAACCCTGAAATGGAAATAATCGACAAATCCGATGGCCCTTGTTGGTTTGAATCTGTGGCTCTGCCTCTCCTGAGCTTGAACCTTCAGGAATACTCGCCGTAACTCCCCTACTCCTCCGTGAGATCTGACGACTCACTGGACTTCACGAATTCTCCACAGAGAATTCTGACCATCCGTCTCTTCCCTTCACAAGGACTTCTGCAACTTTTTACCAAAGTGGTTTTCCCACAGTACTTAACTGCCTGCGAGACAAACTTGCGACACCTTCTCATTGTTCTAATGCACAAACTTCCTGTGCTTCCCTCGATGACTATGGAGACTCTATCCCTTCTGAGCTCTCTCCAACTCTGAATCTTGAAGAAGACGCCTGCACGCACTCCTTGTGGCAAATCCTAAATTTCTCCAAGGAAATTAAATCCTTCGACTCTGTGCACTCCCTGCAGCAGTAGTCTTTCAACAATTTCTCAAGTCTGCAACTCTGAGACTTTACTCGGCCTGCTGTTACACATAAAAAATACTCACTTTGATAGTGTCGCAAGTGTCGTCATTATAAGTGTCGCAAGTGTCGCATTTTTCTCACAAGTGTCGCAAGTGTCAAAGAAAGTGTACTGCCATGATGTCTATGTCGTGCCTATAACGACATGAGAAAGACACTTGAAACACCTCAAACATCTGATTTGGAAGAAGAGAAACGAGTCAACAGGCTTATGAACCTTTTTCCATCTGAAAGCACCCAAAAAACTGAGTTTTTGGAGGGGAGCGCTCCGTTATGACTATCTCAGGAGTGTTGGCGTCCCCCCATAAGCCATTAGGGAGCGTTATAACACTCTTCAGCCCTTTTGCAGGAGCGCTCCTACCCTCAGGAGTGCTGGCGCTCCCCTATACACTACTAGGGAGCGTTATAATGCTCTGAGTGCCCTTTTGAGGGAGTGCTACCTATTTTGGGCAGCAGTTGGTCTGTTGAGGAGAATAAGGGGAAGATCTTTTCAATCTTGGAAGGCAGTTGAATTCAAACCCTTGGTCCAGCCATGATCTTAGGGAAGATCCCCGACTCAAGGAGGAGAATCCTCAACTTACCCTAAATATACCTCAAGAGGTTAGGCCTCTCTAAACCTATATAAGCAGGCTCTATCATGGTGGAAAGGAGGAAGAATTATAAGCATGAAACCTATGATCTCATAGGAAACACATAGTGAACTGGAGGAGAGTAATCAGTGAAGTTGCCGTCATCCAAATCGTGGATCTTTTGAGCAAGGGTTAGACAAAGGGGATTTGACGAAGCTGCTGCATTCACATCTACGGTTGTAAGTTACTTCCATCATTGTTCTCATCAATATGACAAGCTTGGCCTGTTTCTTTCTAGTTTTTGTTTAATCTCACATGAACTTGTCTCTGATATATAGGTCTATTTCAAGCTAATATTAGTAGAGTAGGAATTGGTTGTACTATTGTTTGTCTACAGGGCTTATCGAGGAGCTCAAGATCGGAGCTCAACTTAGAGCGTGCAAGGACAAACGTCGGTAAAAGGTACTTGTTTTCTCCTTCCTCCTCATACATTAGTTTATATAGATCTAAAAGGAAGTCAGTGTCCATGATAAGCGTCTTCTGTCTTAAGAGTTAAGAGTCTATCTCTCAAGAGGAGATCTACCTGTCCGTAGGGAGATTTTCCTTCAACACCTGCGCACTCCTTGCACGGCTCCTGTTCCTAGCTGCACTACTGAGGGAATGAGAACAAAAGCTACCTTATCTGAGCTTTGAGAGACAAACCTCTGAAATCTTGTCAATGCACTCCTTGCGGACAATTCAACTGCACTCCTTGCAGGAACTCTTGCTCAGATAGATAAACAATTGAAACTCATTCCTTTACCCTTTCCTCTCAGATTTCAAACATTCAACAAGAAATCATTCATACATAGCATAAAATAAATTGCATGATAGAAAGAGTAAAACCATGAACATACCAATTAGCATACCCATACAAGAAACAACGCCATGAATTTGAATTAAGACTTCTTTTATTAACTCAAATCTTTGTACATGGGTGTTTTTCAAACACAGTTTTTCTGTTCCAACTCTGTATGCTCTTCACTTGGTAATGTTCTTCACTCCCCTACAATAATACAATGAGGGTGTCTATATATGTTTTCCCTCCTCTCCTAAAACTGTCTAATCTACACATTAAATTCTATCTACTTGCATTAACTATCATAAATGCCTTCTATCTACTAAGGACGAGAGCGGATCGCTCAAGGTCCATTTACAATTTACAAGTGTGCCTCCACTTGTTGACTTCATTAATGTTTCAAGACATTTTCAAAATTTGTGCTTGACACTTTTCCAGCTATCTTTTGTCTCCGCGCTGGCTCGCTTGAGATGCTCCTGCATCAAAAACCATTCTCATTCATAGAGTAAATGCGCAACCATGAACTCATAAATAACTCATCAAAATAGATAAATACTTACCTTTAAAAGAGAGTTTGTGCAACCAACTTCCTCGGAAGAACGTTCCACCCAACCATAGACCCGTTGTTTCAAATCTCAACAACAAGTCAGCCCATAACTGGGGGTAGGAATCCAAAAATGATGTGTGCTTCTAACAATGCTCTCATAGCTCAATATCACACAACCCACTGGTTTTCTCCTATGGTTATTCCAAATTTTCTCTGACTCTCTTCCTCGTTACCCGTGTAACCAAAAGAATGTGCCCCTTCACTCCTCTCGGTCCATTGGACATCCCATTCATTTATTAGGGTATCTCTAGCTGAGGTAGCTAGGAATCTCTCTAATGGGAACTCAAGGGAACTCACTACTAGTAAAACTACTAGCTAAAACAATAACAAACACTTGTTGATACCATGCAACTCACCCAGGAGTTCACTCTTTAGGACTGACAACTTGGCTCTTCAATTTCCAGCTCGAAAATGCTCCAAAAACACTCCAACATGCTCCAAAATTCACACAACCTTGTTGTTCAATCTCCTAAGATCTTCTCCCGTCTTCTCTTTTATGTTCCTCCAAAAATGGAATGTGAAAAACTGTCTGTTACTAACCATATGAATTTCCTCTCTTTCACGAAGACAGTTGACTGCTCACTTTGCCGAATGTGTTGGACAATTGGTGTATATTGATGAACACCTAGTTTGGATAGTTGGTTGTCATTGATGTCAACATTTGGATAGTGATGTTGGAGATTGATGCCAACCCTTGGAGAAGTCCGACAGTGAAGTCTAGTAGCATAAAGGTATGGGTATGGGACCCAAGTTTGTTTGAGGTATAAAGGCACGAAGATCAATATATATGTAGGTAAGACTATCATGGATGGATAATACACATCATGTCGTTTCCGGTGATATGTGGTACATCACATAGTTCCTCGCGGTTAGGGAAATATTGCCTTGAGAAGTTGGAGAACCCTTTAGAGTAATCTAGAAGCTCCTAGAAAGTCAACAAGAAGTCAAAAGCTTCTAGAAATTCATAAAGAAGATTCCCTAGTCAAAGTGGTTGTAAAATAAATGAATTAAATAATGAAGTGGTTGCAACAACAAGGGTAAAAGAGTTATGTGTTGACTAATTAAGGAAAGTGGGTTAACCCTAAAAGATGGAGAAAGGGGTAAAACAATTACAAGGAAGCTTATAGAGGAAGGCACTTGGAGAAGTATAAATAACAGAGAAAGGGACTCCTATTAGAACCTACCTACCTATTGAACATTATTGAATATATATTTTGTGAAGTTTTATTTGCATGTATACATTGACAAATCTGGGAAAGCATAGGTCTGAGGCAATGAAGGTCTGAAGGACAGAAAGTTTCGAAGTTGTAGAGAGTGAGATTGTTCCTGGGTTTATGAGGTTATCTACGAACCACAAGAACATAGAAGCGCAACATTCGTGGGCCATAGTGCAAGAAAGCGCGGATACCCACGAGCTGTAGAAAGGGAAAGCACAGATCTATAGAAAGGGCAATGAGGAAGATACTTGTTCAAGGTTGCAGTATCCAAGGAGAGATTGGAGATCTGTTGGACTGAGATCTAAAGCATCAGGTCAGTTATAGAGTGTAAATGTATGTTTATATGTTTATGAGGTTATATCTTAGTGATGTTGTGGAGCATGCTTGAGGAATGACTTTGTGAGGTTTGGTATATGCCCTCTTAGATGTTTGGTATCTATTGTAGTAAATGTTTTGAGGCGTATCTGTTGAAGAATATTGTCGATGCATGTTTGAGTTTTATTGATATATCTATTAGTGCATTGTGAGAAGAATTGGTTAGTGGTCTCGGTATATGATTGGCTTGTGATTAGTACATGTTTGAGGGTTTCTGGTTGAGGTGTATTGTTGAAGTTATTGGTACAGTTTGAGGCTGCATAACAAGAAGGGTTTGATTCATTGTTGATGAAAGGTTTTATGGTATGGTTAGTGTGATGTATTGATAGAAGCCCTTTGTTGGTTAGCCTGGAGTATGTTCTTATGCATGTTTGATGCACTTGTTGTGGTATAGGTTTGTACTTGGTTGTGATTGCTACATGCTTTGCATAGGCATGTGTTGGCCCTTGACCAAGTTTTGGGAGATTCTTGGTCATATTGACCTATTTTGGGACTTCGGTAGCCTATCAAAGGAGGAGCGCAAGACGAAGCGGAGATCACGGGATCTCAACCCCTTTTTGGGTTTTTGGGAATATGTAACGGGAATGGGATGTCGGCCCATATGTTTACCCATGTTTAGGCCTATTTTGTAATATATAAATAGATGCCTATGCTAGATAGAAAGGGGGAGAAGTTGAATGGTTCATCTATGTGATGTGAATGTAAGATAAGTGCGAATAGAGTCTGTAAGTGCTTTGTGCATGAATGTAAGAGACTTGTAGAGCTAAGTGCTGGTCCTTGTAGCAGATTGTGGAGGGATTAGAGTTGTAACGCAAGGAAGAAGGATCTGGTGAGCTACGCAGATTTTTTGTCCTGTGCGAAGTAAGGGTTTTGATGGCTTTGTGCTCGTAACCGATTGACTGAAGACAATAAAGAAGAAGAGTTGGTGGACGTAGCCCCAGGGTGGGGGTGAACCATGTAAACACTATCTTGTCTTGCTTTGTGCTTGTCTTAATATGTTTATGTCTTATTTTGATAAGTGCTTTGAGATNCAGATAGATATGCTTATGCTTAGTGCTAATGATGTATAAGAATGTTAGATCTGATCTATATGAATGTGGTGAGTGCTTGATCTGGTAGATATACCTCTCTGTTGATGCTAAGTGCTTAAGTACGTTATATTCGTGTGAATGTTGTGAAGCCTTGTTTTATCAACGAAGTGATTATTGATTGTATATTGAGGAACTAACGGTGCTAAGTGCTTTATAAAGTATTATAATCACATACCTGTGTCCCAGCTAAGGTTGCAGACACCTGATTCTTGCAACCACCCCTGCCTCTACCTCAGGTGAGACTTCATCTGCTTCGCAGATGTTGCCGAAAGGGTCGGTAGTTAGGGCTTTGTTGGTGCACTGTTGTAGCGTTGAACCCTGGCTCTGCCCCTGTGCCAACAAATGGTTTCGTTGCCGGGACCTGAAATTGTGATTGCTGGGAACTAAGAAAGAAAAAGATATGTACAAAGATTCGACTTGAGATTATGAAAGCTCTGTGCGTAGATCTGTTCCCTAGTGCTTAGTATTCTACTTGATTTATAAAGATTTGTGCTAAAAGAAAGAAGCCCGATCTGAATAAAAGAGGTCGGATCTGAAGGAAAGAAGCAAGATTTGGAAGCTTTGTGCTATAAGAAAGGTAAAAGTGAGAACGTCTGATTAAAAGAGGTAAGATATGCAAGCTCTGTGCTTTGATAAAGGTAAGAATAGTTAAAAGTTTTATATCTAGAGGCTTTGTGCTCTGTAGAAGTAAGATAAGTGGAATTTTTTTTTTCTAGAGTATGGATCAAGGTATGTTTAATAGAGCCTGTCCTAGTTTGAAAACTAGGGTATTAATAGATGAAAGAAGATTTGATATGAGTAGATCTGATAAGAATAGTGAACGATATGTTATACCTATGCATAGACAAAATGTTTAGACTAACAAATGGATGCAAGATCCTAGAAAGAAATTTTTGTAGGTTAGCCACCACGATCCTAGCATGCAGTACATGAAAAGATGGGGATCATTTAAAAGAAAGAGAGAATTAACCCTCTGTTATAGTTGTAGAAGACTGGGACATCTTGCGAAGGAATTCCCTGGGAGAAGACCTAGTTGTCTTTGTTGCAAAGCTATGAACCATGAAGTGTTGGATTGCCCTAGAATGATTGGTAAGCTTGAAAGTATAAACATAAGACAAGAAAACCCTAAGTCAGATCCATAAACTAAGGCTATAGCAGAACCCCAGAAAGAATCAAAGAAGGTATTGCTACAGATGAAAGAAACCTTGAATGACCACCGACATTTTAGATTATCAGAAATCTTTAAGGAAAAGGAATGCATTGAAGCAAGAATAGGAGACGAGGAAGAAGAAGAAGTCTTGGAGCAGAAGAAACAGGAGTTAAAATATTTCATGACCAGAAGGATCGCACACTTGATTGAATAACATGAGAATGGATCGAAGCTATTTAACGCTAGAAACCCATATGCCAAAGCTGCAAGAACATTAGAGGATCCACAAAAGATTAAAGTACCCATTCTAGACAAAGAAGAAGTATTATCCTGGAACCCCAGGGAAGAATCTCAACAGCGTGAAGTGACCGAGACCACAGAAGATAAGAATCATAATGGAAAATGAACTATTGAGACGAATCTCACTGGAAAGAAGGCTAGGAAGGTTAGTAAAAAGAGAACTAAGTTTGAAAAGTTATAGAAGGTTCCAGAGGGAAATTCGCAGATAGAAAATTTACAGAATGGGAACTTTGTCGAGATATCAGAACATCGACACATGGCACTTCGCCATGGCGAGGCAATATAGTCATTGAGACCGATATATCCATTCGACTTCCACTTCGAATGGGTCGAAAAACATTAATAGCTCAACACCAGACCGTTGGACTGCGCCATAACAAACATAACAAGAGTTAATGAGGCTTCATACCCGTTACAAGTGAACCATTGTCGAGTTGCCTATTTATCCCATCGCGCCATGCACAGAGAACACTTTTTCTAACCAAGAATTTGAGCTAGCAGACCAAGTGAATTGTATATAGTGATCATTTGTTGTTTATTCTAGTGCAGTATCTGAGTTAATTGTGAACCCGATATTATTAATCCCGAGCGCGTATGTTCGACGACCTCACCACAGTTGAAGAATCAATAGCAGAAGTAATCCTCGACTTGATGACTGAAAGAGTCATGTTGGAGAGAGGATTGTCTATCAGTCTACAAGCATCATTGACGAGAGGACCATTGGCCTCTCCGTCCACTGCTCGAGTTGGATACTCACAACCCACAGATGAAATGCGAACTAAACACAGAGACAATCTAGTGAATGCTAAGCTGATTATGAGTATTTTACCCACCTACCTACCACCTCTAAGCGGCGCAATAAATTGAGACAGTGTGCCCAAAGACTTTGAGTACGAATTGGTCACTGCGTACCTCACGAAGGGGATACGCGTAGTTCATGCATATCAAGAAAAGATAGCAGCATTGAAGTTTAGAGACTTCAACCTCGACGACATGAAGGTCTACAACATGCTTGCCCCACATAAATATCTGACCAAGACCAAGGGAAAGAATTCAAAGATAGTTCCCCAGTCATGGACCATGAACCTCACACAGTCCACACTTCTCAATGTCATGAAGATTCCTCACTTCGGAAGGCACCAAGAAGTGAATGCATGTGTCAAGATGTTGTTGTCCTATTACCATGGTAGATACTTGTGGTTAAACCGTCGTATCACAGTGGATCCGACATTAATCAATCGGCTCACAGGGCTAAGTATGCAAGGCCCTGACCAACATGATTTCTACCCTGGAAAAACCATGGATCATGCTTTAGCTCAAAGGATAAAATACACCTACGACGATGTCGGGAAAGGCACGCGAGGATAAAAGGTAGCTTCTATCCAAAGCAACGCAATGCACCTAGCCTGTCAATTGATCGCAGGAAAGTTAGTCCACAAGAACCGATCCACCCAAGTCACTAGTTTTGTAGTCGACCTCGCAGGGAAGTGCGCGGAGGGCCTACAAATGAATTAGGAAAAGTACCTCATGAACCAGTTAGAACTAGACTGCAGGGAAGTGTAAGATCAAGGATATGAGTTCCACTTCAATTGGCTTCTAATCCTGATTGTTTTCATCGCATGGGAGATGCCAGAAGGTGCGACCTTCCCGGACATCGAGCCCTTTGAACTTATGGCTGCGAAGTTCAACACACTGTGGTATTCCAGTGACATGAACAAGAAATGGTAGTCAAATGTCGTATTCCACACAAATTAAATCAGCTGAAGTTAGTTATCCAGTCCAAACCTCACATCACGCCAAATACTCTCCACAGGTTTAAGCCTTTAATGAAATTCAGCGCGGACCACCATTTCATTTATATTACAGCATGCGCTGATGAGCACAAGCAGTAAATTCAATCTTACTACAAGTTGACAGAGGAGGACTTAGAAGAAATCACCAAGGACTGGTCGATAGACCTCCTCATTCCAGCAAACCTTGCAGAGATATCCGATATAGACAGTCCAGAAATTGTGTAGGATACACTTGGACCGAGCAAGACGAAGAAGATTGAAGAGGTTCATGATATAGATAGTACCTCAACCAAGACTGCTTCCATATCACCTGAGCAAGGAGGTGATGGTAGAGAGATAGATGGTGCAGAAGTTGAACAGAAGAAAGGCGAGGTTACACCACCTAGAGACGAGGAAGATCCCTCGAAGAAAAGGAAGGTTTCCGTGCCGAAACCTTCCTCCTGAAAGAAAATGAAAGCAAACATGACCAAAATGCAGGCCATCCTCACCTTCGACGACTTCGATTTCATCATAACAACCCTGAATGATGCTTCGTTGGAGATAACAGAGAAGCAAGAAGCTAAGCAGGAGGAGGTGTTCCATCGGATTAAGCACGAGCTCTAAGGAGTGCAGCAGGCACTACAATCCATCAACACAGTCTCCACTATGCCTCTGTCAACAAGAACATCAGAACTGGGAGATGAGCCAGCTCAACTCCATCGCATTGCTGATACAGTCGAAGCTCGCCTTCGACGAGCTCAGGAAGAAACAATGCAATCTACCTAGGCTTTGGCACAAGTACAGGGAGACCTTGTAGAACAATGTAGTACTGCAGAACGAGAAAATCTTGCTCTACAAGCGAAGTGGGATGAAGAAAAAGAACAATTGCAACAAAGCAAGGAAAAATTACTCGTAGAGTAACTTGAAGTAAAGGAAATGGTTCACAGAGCACTTCGCTCTGTGACAATCATAGAAGTAAAGACCGAAGAGCGAGTTCCACAGCAGGTGGTACAACTTGAAGAAGTAATCCAACAACTCTAGTAGCGCATAGCAGACTTGGAGCTCTGCACTATGCTCGAGACCCCTCAAGATGTAAGAGACCAAAGGGAAGTAACTGCCCACAACACAGTTGATAGACTAAAAGCTCTTGCCTTTGAGTACAAGCAGCTGAGTAACCACAGTGCCCAAACATATGAGAACCTCACCGAGAATCTAGAGTTACAGGCATTAGAGTCACATCTCAAGGAAGCAAAGTAGCACATAGACACACTACGCAACTGAAGGCCTTGTTGACCGTGGAAAGAATGAAGCGGTCTCAAGAGCAACGCACCGCCCAGCAACAGATCCATACGATTCAAAGCAAAGTGATGGAATTTACTCAATGGCTTCAACCAATGCAAGATAAGGCATTCCAATTATTCACAGAGGTTGAAAGCCGAGGAGCAGAGCTAGAGCACATTGTCATCACAACAGAACAACGCCTAGAAGGGCCTGTGAACGATGCAATGATCTAGGAGTTCACCAAACAAGAGGTCATCGCACAGCAGCAGGTCACAGCAGCTCGAGCCAAGCAGGTCAAAGCAGCAGAGATCACGGGGTCTTAGCCCCTTTTTGGGTTTTTGGGAATATGTAACGGGAATGAGATGTCAGCCCATATGTTTACCCATTTTTAGGCCTATTTTGTAATATATAAATAGATGCCTATGCTAGATAGAAAGGGGGAGAAGTTGAATGGTTCATCTATGTGGTGTGAATGTAAGATAAGTGCGAATAGATTCTGGAACTGCTTTGTGCATGACTGTAAGAGACTTGCAGAGCTAAGTGCTGGTCCTTGTAGCAAATTGTGGAGGGCTTAGTGTTGTAACGCAAGGAAGAAGGATTTGGCGAGCTACGCAGATCTTTTGTCTTGTGCGAAGTAAGGGTTTTGATGGCTTTGTGCTCGTAATCGATTGACTGAAGACAATAAAGAAGAAGAGTTGGTGGATGTAGCCCCAAGGTGGGGGTGAACCACGTAAACACTGTGTTGTATTTCTTTTTGCTTGTCTTAATATGTTTATGTCTTCTTTTGCTAAGTGCTTTGAGGTGATTAGATAGATATGCTTATGCTTAGTGCTAATGATGTATAAGAATAGTAGATCTGATCTATATGAATGTGTTGAGTGCTTGATCTGCTAGATCTACCTCTTTATTGATGCTAAGTTCTTAAGTATGTTATTTCAGTGTGAATACTGTGAAGCCCTATTTTATCAACGAAGTGATTATTGATTGTATATTGAGGAACAGACGGTGTTAAGTGCTTTATTAAGTATTATAATCACAGATCTATGTCCCAGCTAAGGTTGCAAACACCTGAGTCTTGCAACCACCCCTACTTCTACCTCGGGTGAGACTTTATCTGCTTCGCAGGTGTTGACGAAAGGGACGGTAGTTAGGGCTTTGTTGGTGTGTTGTTGTAGCGTTGAACCCTGGGTCTACCCCTGTGCCAACAACATGTGTGGGTGATGATTGTGAATTTTTATGAGTAGTTTTGTTTGATACACATCCCAGTGATATTGTGCATATGGTTGATAGTGGTTTTGGTGATTGGATCTAGTTTGGTTGATGAGATTATTGGTACAGGTTGTTACAGGTTTCTGGTACTGGTTGACTTGATAGGCTTTACAATGATAGTTTGACAAAAGCATAGATAGTGACAGTGAGACTGGGTGAGTTTGTGGTAGTCTGCGAGTTGCAATGAGGATAGACGTAGACATCCACGAGTTGCAGTTAAGAAGGGTGTAGATACCCACGTGTTACAGTATAGACAGTTCACATATATGAAGGAAATAATTGAAGAAGGCTAGTACAGTTTGTGACTGAGTGCTAATACAGTTTGACAATGATAGAGTGACAATGGCAGTGATTGATTTAGTGACAGTGACAGGTTGTTCACATTTGGAATTTATATTTCAGGGTGGTTGGACAAGGCAAGGAAAGGGGGTTGTAGCCTCCTTTCGGTTGAAGCCAAAGAATTAGGGAGTTGGAGCTTCCTTCAGGTTGGAGCTCGAGAACTAGGTGGTTGTAGCAACCTTACGGTTGTAACTAGAGAACCCAGGGGGTTGTAGCCTCCTTCTGGTTGGAGCCAGAGAATTAGGGAGTTGGAGCTTCCTTTAGGTTGGAGCCTCCTTCTGGTTGGAGCTAGAGAATTGGAAGTTGGCGCTTCCTTGAATGTAATTCTTGACATATAAGAAAAATATTCTGTGGTTTTCTTCTGCATTGGGTTTCCACGTAAATATTGGTGTACTGTGTATTGTGTGGATGTCTTCATTATTGTTTATTATGCACTAATGGATGTTAATGTTTATGATACAATAATATATTGACGATGACCTGATGAAAATGGTTGAATAAGTGAATGGAATATAAACTGTGGTTAAAAAGTGGTATAATTGCTCATTACTGATTCACCCCCCCTTAAGTAATCCAACAATTGGTATCAGAGCGGGTTCCTTCAGGGAAACAATTTAATCACTAGAAGGTAGATAATGGAGTACAATATGAATGGATAACTAATGTTCAATGGTCAGAAGTGTTTGAAGTATGAATTGTGGAGTTGCAGGATGAATGTATTTTTACAGGCACATGGATATGATGGTTGGCAATCAATTATTATAGGATATGATACTTCAAAAAGGGAAAAGATTGTAGCTAAGAAGGAACTGAAACGAAACAACACAATTGCAATGGATTTCGTCATGGAAGGACTATGTGATTCAACAAAGGACAAAGTGGGTAAATGTTCATCAACTAAAGAACTTTGGGATAAGTTACATAATATCTACTCTTCACCCATCACAGAGTTAGAGAATGCCAAAGAAGATGGAGGTATAGAAAAAGAGGAAAGATGCTCATCATGTCAGATATATTCAGAAGAAGAAGAGTACGAAATCAACATAAGTATGTTTTTCTTCTTTAATTGTGAAAACGAAGGAAATCTTGAATTTGAATGCTTGCATTTGAAAATTGAAAGTGATGAGATGTTGAAAATACTAAGNGGGTGAATCAGTTGTTACTGTGCTTAAACAATTTTGAATCTCTTCCAAGTGACCATCAATATTATACAACATATGAACAACATGAGTAATGAACACCAGTCAGGCATAAGATATACACATAGACAAATTTTCACGAGGAAACCCATAAAGGGAGAAAACCTCTTCTTCTTCGAATGATAGGTAGTCTTTTAAGTTCTGTACATCATCTATGTTTGAGAACCAACTCAAAGTGAGGCTACTACCTCTGTTTTACAAGCTCCAACTTGTTGAGAGCACCAACTCTCCGGTTTCTCTAGCACCCACTAGAAGGAAGCATCAACTCCCTAAATGTTCCAGCATGAACTGGACTTATACAAGCACCAACTCTCTGGTTTCTCTAGCACCCACTAGAAGGAAGCATCAACTCCCTAAATGTTCCAACACCAACTGGAATTATACAAGCACCAACTTGCATACAAAAAACTCTGTGTTTTCCCGAGCACCACCCTGCCACCCTGTTTTCTAGCCACAACTAGATGGAAGATACAACTTCCAATATTCAAGCACCAACTTGAATATCAGAGGACGACAATCCTCCCTAGCAGTAGCACCACCCTACCTCCCTGATTAAGAATAAATGATTGAATAACCAACAATACATGTGTTTCAATTCTTACCACTTTTTCTTTGTTCTGCAATTCTTCTCTGCTATTATCTGTTCTTCAATTCTGCTCTTCTTCTATCTGTTCTGCAGTTCTGCTCTTTCTTCTGTATGTTCAACATCTCTGAGTTTTATCTCACACTATTCATACTGTAATTTTACCTTTCTTACAGTTCAACTCATTTTTCCAGTTCGAACAACCAGTCTACCATAGTCACTGCATATCTATTTTATACGCTGCCACCAATTCAGTTACACCTCAAATATCAAAGGAAAACGCCTCAACAACTGAATCGCCAAACATCCAAGAACCATGATTCATTTCTGCCAATTGAATCATAGCTGAACAACTAACCATGAGGTGAAACAATATCCCTTCGATCAGATTCCCAAATTACCAGCACCATTGGATTAAATCTGTAGTGTCTCGCGTTTTATCCCATGTGCCCACTGGCTATGACCAAGGGCTAAACATAAAGTGATTTCATGGTTTCGCATTTTGGAAAACTTGTGGTTAGAGGTCTTGACTCTTCATATTGCGATCTCTGAAATAGAGTTTAGCAAATGGCTCCTTTCCTTCTCGTGACCAATGGTTCTGACCAAGGCCTAATTTAAAGAGCACTTCGCAGTTTCACGTTTCGAGAGATTTGTTGCGAGTCACTCTGACTCTTCCAACTCCCAATCATGAAATGGAGCCTAGCAATCTTGCAAGCTCTTTCCCTTTTCGTGACCACCAGTGGTGACCAAAGGCTACACAAATAGGCACTATGAAATTTCGGGTTTCAGAAACTTGTGATGATACGTCTTGAATCTCCCATGTCACGATCTCTGAAATGGAGCTGAGCTAAGCTAGCTATTTCCTCACATATGACCGCTAGTTGTAACCAAGCGCTTATCTTGAAAGTGCTTTCACGATTCAGGACTTTGGGGATCTTGGTGTTGTTGGGTATGTGTTATATTCTTTGCATGGGTGTGTGTGTGGGCGCGTCAGATACGACAACTGCGTTTGACGATCCCTACCACTAGAGCCCTGCCGTGTGCGTCAGTCACTTTCCTAAGGGGTCCTCGGGGGGGGAAGGTATGCCCCCCCTGGTTACGCACAGTGTTCGAGGCAGCGCCCTGAAATTTTATTTTGGGCGGTTTTTTAGCGGATTTGTAAATTAATCCCGGATTAAGGGATTAGGGTTTTGGTATCTACGGAATACCTAAAAACATTGTATATATTGTATGGTGAATGGTGAAATTCGATATAATGAATATAAGAAAGGTTTTCCCTGTTGAGGGTTTCCGGTGTAAAATCTCTGTGTACTCTGTGTATGAGCCATTGATTAATTTCTGTCTTGCTTAAGAATCTATATGCATTGCTTTACTTCACAGGTTTAAAAATTACATGTGGTATCAGAGCTCCTTTTTGGCTTCAGAGGGACGCCTTTGTTGTTGAGGGTTTGGCTCGGTCTTCATAGATCAAGTTTATCTTGGGTCTGTGATAAACCTGGGTTTAGTGGGAGCTTTTGCAGTGGAGATTCGAGTAAAGAAAGAGGAATGGCGAGCTCATCTAGAATCGAGATAGAGAAGTTCAACGGTAAAAACTTTGAGCTATGGAAGCTCAAGATGGAGGACCTTCTTGTAGACAAAGAACAATGGATTGCCGAGGATCCTGGTACACAGCCTACTGGTCCACTATCTAATAGCACACAGGCTACTGGTACACAACCTACTAGTACACAAACTACCAGTACACTAGCTACTGGTATGTCGAAGGAAGTTTGGGACAAGTTGGACAGAAGACCAAGGAGTAATATTCGACTTTGCCTGGCAGATTCGGTGTTGTTGAATGTCTTAGGAGAATCTACAGCCAAGGAACTATGGGATAAGTTAGGGAATTTGTATCAATCAAAGTCCCTGGTAAACAAGTTGTTTCTTCGAAAGAAGTTGTATCATCTTAGGATGGA
>ML802764.1:26651-53863 GCA_009831015.1 Picea engelmannii
AACAACTTCACATCCTTTGTCACAAACTTGACCGACACTTAGTAGATTATGTTTCAGACCATCTACAAACAACACATCTTGAGATTTTCCTTTGCCATTACTCAGGCTTACCATTCCTTTACCTTTTATTTTTCCTGGTGCATTGTTTCCAAAAGTTACATTCCTTAATTTGTTTTCACTTAGAGTTAGAAAATTACTTTTGTCTCCAGTCATATGTTTGGAACATCCACTGTCAATATACCAATGATTCTTTTGTCTTTAGGCTGATAACACTAGTCCGCACTGGTCATCTTATTTCTTCTTCCAAACCTTGAAATTTTCAGCAACAGGATTCATATCGGGCTTATAGTTCCTTAAGCAACAGTTTGCACCTTTATGTCCATAATTATGGCAATTGTAACATTCTAGTTCACTGAATAACATATCATAATGATTTTTATGCTCATAAATGTTGTTATGTTTCACCTACGTCCTTCTCCCACTCATCACAAGATTTATAATCTGTGATTGTTTGTTGCTTGGTTGTCTCAATCTTTGTGGTGGTAGATAATTATTCCTTGAAAAACTTGATTGCTCATATATAAATCTTAAAGAACAATTTATAGCTTTGTGACCAAAGTTAGAACAGAAAAAACAATATCCATAGAAAAATCCTTTGTACCTGGTAAAATACTGTCTTCTTTGAGTGGGTTGATTTCTTCCATGCTGATAGTTTCTCTGATCTACAGATTCGGTTCTAGTACTTTTTCTTTCATTCCTTCTTGGTGGTTGATTTTCTTTCTTTGTTTATGCAGAGCCACTGTTGTCAATGGTTGAGGATTTGACAAACTTGATAAGTTTTGTATTACTTGGATGATCACTACTTGATCCTTCTTCATACCCCAAGCCAACTTTCAACTTTGGATTTCTTTGCTGATTTAGAATGGAGGTTAATCCTTCTGAAGCTTTAATACTTGACAGATTTTGGTGATACAATGCCTTAAACTTCTCCATCTCTTTTCTGGTTTTTACTATCTCTTCTTCTAAGGCTTCACACCTCGCTTTCTTCTCCGATAACTGTTGCTTCAAAATGTCCTATATTTTCTTTGCCTCTTCAAACTCCACTTTTAGTAGGGAAAAGTCTTCATCAGGTTTTTAACCATTCATTTTAAACTGCATCAACAATTGTTTTTGTTTTCTCTTCTGACATTTGAGTCTGTCAATTTCTTCCAAAGCACTAATTAATTCACCTTCCATATCCACCACAGCTTCTTCGTCATCCATTTCACCTCCTGAATGTTCATCACCAAGATCTGCCATAGCCATAAGCATAAAATCATTCACTTTGTCTTCACAGGATGAATCACTATCTATGTCTTCTGAGGAGTTGTCATTGTTTGCACACAGACTTTTCTTTTAACTATATTTCTTATATTTGTATTTCTTTTCATCATCAGAGTTTTGATCCTTTTTATGGTGAGGACACTTAGATGAAAAATGACCTATCTTACCACAGTTAAAACATTTGAAAGGGAGCTTGCCATGATATTTTCCTGATCCTTTCTTTAACCTTCTCACAAATTTTGCCTCAATATCATCTAATTCTGAATCAATATTCTTGTCTGCTTTAAAATATGATTCTATAGTAATGGATTTATCTTTGCTAATTCTCATTTCATATGTAGTTAGAGTTCCTAGGAGTTGATCAATGGTCAGAGTTTTAAGATCATTTAGTTCTTCTATTATAAAGACTTTTGGATTAAATTTATCAAGCAAAGATCTTAAAATCTTTTGAACTAAAAATGATTCTTCAATTTTTTCACCAAGACCCTTCATGGCATTCACAAGCTCTTCAAATCTTAAAAAATACTTGCTGACTGTTTCATCTTCATTCATCTTCAATTGTTCAAATTTCAATCTCTATGTTTGAAGTTTGGCATCTTAGACTTTCCCATTTCCTTCATAACTATTAATAAGTTTATCCCACATTTCTTTGGTAGTTTGAAGATGCATCACCTTTACAAAATTAGCTTCTGCAAGTCCATTCAAGATAGCATTCATTCCCTTAGCATTAAAGCTAAATTCTAACTTATCATCCTTGGAAGGTAGCACAACAGGTTTTATATATCCAGTCTCTACTACATCCCAAACATCAACACCTAAGGCCATTAGGTATGTTCTCATTCTAACCTTCTAGAAGGCAAAATTTGTTCCATCAAACAGAGGAGGCTTACTGGCTGAAGTCCTTTCATGACTTGTCATGTTTAAGCTTACAGATCTACCTTTAAATAAAGGAACTGACTCTGACACCAATTGTTGAAAATACTAAGACAACTGAGAAGTGGGGGGGTTGAATCAGTTGTTACTGTGCTTAAACAATTTATGACTATTCAAACAATTTTTAATCTCTTCCAAGTGACCATCAATATTATACAACATATGAACAACATGAGTAATGAACATCAATCACACATAAGATATACACAGATACATATTTTCACGAGGAAACCCATAAAGGAGAAAACCTCTTCTTCTTCGAATGATAGACAATATTTTAAGTTATGTACATCATCTATGTTTGAACACCAAGTCAAAGTGAGGCTACTACCTCTGTTTTACAAGCTCCAACTTGTTGAGAGCACCAACTCTCTGGTTTCTCTAGCACCCACTAGAAGGAAGCATCAACTCAATAAACGTTCCAACACCAACTGGACTTATACAAGCACCAACTTGTTGAGAGCACCAACTCTCTGGTTTCTCTAGCACCCACTAGAAGGAAGCATCAACTCCCTAAATGTTCCAGCACCAACTAGAATTATACAAGCACCGACTTGCATAAAAAAAACTCTGTGTTTTCTCGAGAACCACCCCGCCACCCCGTTTTCTAGTCACAACTAGATGGAAGATACAACTTCCAATATTCAAGCACCAACTTGAATACCAGAGGATCACAGTCCTCCCTAGCACCACCCTACCTCCCTGATTAAGAATAAATGATTGAATAACCAACAATACAAGTGTTTCAATTCTTAGCACTTTTTCTCTGTTCTGCAATTCTTCTCTGCTTTTATCTGTTCTTCAATTCTGCTATGCTTCAATCTGTTCTGCAGTTCTGCTCTTTCTTCTGTTTGTTCAACATCTCTGAGTTTTATTTCACACTACGCATACTGTAATTTTACCTTTCTTACAGTTCAACTCATTTTTCCAGGTCGAACAACCAGCCTACCACAGTCACTGCATATCTATTTTATACGCTGCCACCAATTCAGTTACACCTCAAATCTCAAAGGAAAATGCCTCAACAACTGAATCGCCAAACATCCAAGAACCATGATTTAGTTCTTCCAACTGAATCATAACTGAACAACTATGATCCAGATGATTTTCGACACGAAATGCGAGCGGAGATATAATAAAGAAATGCACAGAAATATCGCAGATATTCAATAATATAACAGAAATATATCAGAAATGAAACCATAAACACAGATATACAGTAATACATGATTTCTATCAATGAAATAAATGTACAGAGACTGTAAAATATAGAGTGAAAGACTCGATAGAATGGTGGCAGCTTATCTCTGAGAAGAGATGTGATGGCTACTCGCATTCGAAAGAAGATGGTTACAATGAGGCTATGAAGGCCTTTTTACAATAAACTAGAATGGAAAAAACCCTAGACATCCAAAAACCTAACCCTAGGAGATGAAGCGCCAAAAGTCATGTGGGCCCCGTTTGGGTAAGTTGGTGCATCAACTTCCCAGGGTCGTAACTTTTGCATACGATCTCCGTTTTAGGCGTGTGATAGCTCGTTGGAAAGGTATCATCGAGGAGATTCATTTTGGGGGATCAATCATACTTTCAAATATAATTGAGAACGTAGATCTCAAAAAACCTTCTTTTAGGCCCTCAAAATGGCCCCGGAAGTTAAAACATGCTAAAAATAGTAAATTGCCAAAATTGCCAGAAAGTTGTTTTGAGGGAGTTGGAAAAGGTGGGTGGCCACCAATATCCACCTGGATCAATCCTCTCTCCTTAGCAAGCAATGGTCTCCATTGCGTTGAGTTCTCGGGGGAGAAGGTAAAACATTTGTTGAATCTGCATCTTGGTAAGCTGCTTGTCTTGCTGGAGATGTCGCGTTGCTCAGTTTGTGGAAGTCTATCACGAACCTGTTGAGGTTGAGGTTGTTCAACAAGTTGAGATACATGAGAGGATGGTGTGCAGAAGGAATCTTTGCGCTTTGCTGCAACCTTGTCAACTTGCTTCTGTTGGATAGAAGGTGCTTGGGGCAAGGTTGTAGTGGTTGCAATGTCCTTTTGTTCTCCTTTTGAACAGATTGTGAAGAAGCTGAATTTTGTAGTATGAGATACTACCTTGTGAAACTTTTTAGGTGGAACAATAGTCGGAACTACCTCTGGTATTCTATAGAGATGACCCCCCAAAGTAACAATGACACTACGGGGTTGAGACTCATAAACAACATGGCGTCTCCACATATATGGTTGGCCCAAGAGCACATCACAGACATCCAGTGGGGAAACATCACATAATACCTCATCCTTGAAGGGTTGGATGCCGTATGATAATCGACACTGTTGGATGACATGAAGATCTCGTCCTTGGCGAAGCCACCGAATGTTATATGGCTGCGGGTGTGGTGTTGTCGACAATCCCAACTGTTTGATGACCTCTGCTGAGATGAGGTTCTTCTGGCTTCTGCTATCAACAATAAAATGCAGCGGGGTCCCCTTCACCCACATTTGTGAATGAAAAAGGTTCTCCCCCTCTTCGAGATCTGTTGGTTCTCCTCGTTGAATTACTGCGATTGTGATAATAACAGTGGGGTCTGCGTCAATGATCTGTCCTTTACCAATATTTTCAAAATCAGATTCTGAATCAGGGTTCGGCTTCTTATCTTTGATCTCAACCACAAATGACTCTTTTGAGCGACATTCATCGGTGTTGTGCCAGGGGCTTTTGTGGAAATTGCACCATTTTCCAGTGTCCTTTGTCTTCACGTGACCCTTCTTTTCCTGTGTCTTAGACTGGTTTTCGGGAGACTGTTTGTTAGGGTCGTCTTTGTCATACTTCGGTTGTTGCATATTTGCAGACCCGAACTCCCGTTTGTTCTGGTGCTTAAATTTCTGCTCGATTTTAATAGCATATCGATAAGCAACACCGAGTGATGAGATGTCCAGAAAATCCATTTTAGTCTGGATGTATCTGTGTAGAGCCCCATGGTGTTTCATAACCAAATGTTGCTCGGAGTCTTTAATACCTAGCTTGGTGCGCAAGGTATGGAAGGTATTGGTGAACTCCGGAACTGCTTGGCCCCTCTCTTTCCGCAGTGTGGTCCATCTCATGTACTGGTCCTCATAGTTTCCAATAGGGTAATACTATTCCTTCACCACATCCACAAAAAAATCCCAAGTGGGATCGGCCCCATATATTCCAGACTCCTCTGTGGAACTCTTCTCCCAGTAAGTTTCCCACCAATTTTTGACATGGGGGAGAGCCTTAAGGAGTGTGAAGGTGATCTTTTACTTGTCGGAAAAATTACGAACAGAGAAATAACCTTCTAGCAGATTTAACCATTTATCTAGGGCATCTGTATCTATTTGACCTTCAAATACGAGAATATCAAAATTAATCTGTACCTTGAAAGGTGAGGTGCCTCCAAAGTGGTCGCTTGATGAAGATGCGCTTGATGATATCAGCAGGCGTTGAAGGATGTGGGCAAAATTTTCCATCATTTCGTCCTTCTGTTGCATGAGAGCTTGCTCAAGCAATAGATTGATAGGATTGTCTGCTCCGTCATTTTTGTTTTCTTCCACCATTGAGGGTTTCTTGGGTGTGCGAGACCGATTGTCTTCAAGACAGACAAGCTCGAGACCCAAATTGCTATACTCGAACCTCGTCGGGGACATGCACTGAAAAAACGATCAAGAGCAGCCTGCTCTGATACCACTGATCCAGATTATTTTCGGCACGAAATGCGAGCGGAGATATAATAAAGAAATGCACAAAAATATCGCAGATATTCAATAATATAACAGAAATATATTAGAGATGCAACCATAAACACAGATATAGAGTAATACATGATTTCTATTAATGAAATAAATGTACAGAGACTGTAAAATACAGAGTGAAAGACTCGATAGAATGGTAGCAACTTATCTCTGAGAAGAGATGTGATGACTACTCGCATTCGCAAGAAGATGGTTACAATGAGGCTCTGAATGCCTTTTTACAATAAACCGAAATGCCAAAAGCCATAGACAACCAAAAACCTAACCCTAGGAGATGAAGCGCCAAAAGTCATGTGGGCCCCGTTTGGGTAAGTCGGTGCATCAACTTCCTGGGGTCGTAACTTTTGCATACGATCTTTGTTTTAGGCGTGTGATAGCTCGTTGAAAAGGTATCGTCGAGGAGATTCATTTTGGGGGCTCAATCATGCCTTTGGATATCATTGAGAATATTGATCTCGAAAAACCTTCATTTAGGCCCTCAAAATGGCCCCGGAAGTTAAAACCTGCTAAAAATAGTAAATTGCCAAAATTGCTAGAAAGTTGTTTTGAGCCAGTTGGAAAAGGTGGGTGGCCACCGATATCCACTTGGATCAATCCTCCCTCCTTAGGAAGAAATGGTCTCCATTGCATTTAATTCTCGGGGGAGAAGGAAAAGCATTTGTTGAATCTGCATCTTGGTGAGTTGCTTGTCTTGCTGGAGACGTCGCGCTGCTCAGTTTGTGGAAGTCTATCATGAACCTGTTGAGGTTGAGGCTATTCAACAAGTCGAGATACATGAGAGGATGGTGTGAAGAAGGAATCTTTGCACTTTGCTGCAACCTTGTCGACCTGCTTCTGTTGGATAGAAGGTGCTTGGGGCAAGGCTGTAGTGGTTGCAGTGTCCTTTTGTTCTCCTTTTGAACAGATTGTGAAGAAGCTGAATTTTGTAGTTTGAGCAACTACCTTGCGACACATTTTAGGTGGAACAGTAGTCGGAACTACCTCTGGTATTCTGTAGAGATGACCCCCCAAAGTAACAATGATACTACGGGGTCGAGACTCATAAACAACATGGTGTCTCCACATATATGGTTGGCCCAAGAGCACATCACAGACATCCAATGGGGCAACATCACATAATACCTCATCCTTGAAGGGTTGGATGCCATATGATAACTGACACTGTTGGCTGACACAAAGATCTCATCCTTGGCGAAGCCACCCAATGTTGTATGGCTGTGGGTGTGGTTTTGTCGACAATCCCAACTGTTTGACGACCTCTGCTGAGATGAGGTTCTTCTGGCTTCTGCTATCAACAATAAAATGCAGCGGGGCCCCTTCACCCACATCTGTGAATGAAAAAGGTGCTCCCCCTCTTCGGGATATGTTTGTTCTCCTGGTTGAATTGTTGTGGTTGTGACAATAGCAGTGGGGTCTGCGTCAATGATCTGTCCTTTACCAATATTTTCAGAATCGGATTCTGAATCAGGGTTCGGCTCCTTCTCTTTGATCTCAGCCACTAATGACTATTTCGAGTGACATTCATCGGTGTTGTGCCAGGGGCTTTTGTGGAAATCACACCATTTTCCAGTTTCCTTCTTTGTCTTCCCGTGACCCTTGTTTTCCTGTGTCTTGGACTGGTTTTCGAGAGACTGTTTGTTAGGGCCGTCTTTGTCATACTTCGGTTGTTGCGGATTTGCAGACACAAACTCCCATTTTTTCTGGTGCTTAAATTTCTGCTCGATTTTAATAGCATATCAATAAGCATCACTGAGTGATGAGATGTCCAGAAAATCCATTTCAGTCTGGATGTATCTGTGTAGAGCCCCATGGTATTTCAGAACCAAATGTCGCTCGGAGTCTTTGATACCTAGCTTGGTGCGCAAGGTATGGATGGTATTGGTGAACTCCAGAACTGCTTGTCCCCTCTCTTGTCGCAGTGTGGTCCATCTCATGTACTGGTCCTCATAGTTTCCAATAGGGTAATACTGTTCCTTCACTGCATCCACAAAAAAATCCCAAGTGGGATCGGCCCCATATATTCCAGACTCCTCTGTGGAACTCTGCTCCCAGTAAGTTTCCCACCAATGTTTGACATGGGTGAGAGCCTTAAGGAGTGCGAAGGTGATCTTTTCCTTGTCGGAAAAATTATGAACAGAGAAATAACCTTCTAGCAGATTTAACCATTTATCTAGGGCATCTGCATCTATTTGACCTTCAAATACGGGAATATAAAAATTAACCTGTACCTTGAAAGGTGAGGTGCCTCCAAAGTGGCCGCTTGATGAAGATGCGCCTGATGATATCGGCAGGCGTTGAAGGATGTGGGAAAAATGCTCCATCATTTCGTCCCTCTGTCGCGTGAGAGCTTGCTCAAGCAATAGATTTATAGGATCGTCTGCTCCGTCATTTTTGTTTTCTTCTACCATTGAGGGTTTCTTGGGTGTGTGAGAGCGATTGTCTTCAAGAGAGAGAAGCTCGAGACCCAACTTGCTATACTCGGACCTCGTCGGGGACATGCACTGAAAAAATGATCAAGAGCAACCTGCTCTAATACCACTGATCCGGATTATTTTCGGCACGAAATGCGAGCGGAGATATAATAAAGAAATGAAAAAAAATGTCACAGATATTCAATAATATAACAGAAATATATCAGAGATGCAACCATAAACACAGATATACAGTAATACACGATTTCTATTAATAAAATAAATGTACAGAGACTGTAAAATACAGAGTGAAAGACTCGATAGAATGGTGGCAGCTTATCTCTGAGAAGAGATGTGATGGCTACTCGCATTCGCAAGAAGATGGTTACAATGAGGCTCTGAAGACCTTTTTACAATAAACCAGAATGCCAAAAACCCTAGACATCGAAAAACCTAACCCTATGAGATGAAGCGCCAAAAGTCATGTGGGCCCTGTTTGGGTAAGTTGGTGCATCAACTTCTCGGGGTCATAACTTTTGCATACGATCTCCGTTTTAGGCGTGTGATAGCTCGTTGGAAAGGTATCATCGAGAAGATTCATTTTGGGGGATCAATCATGCCTTTGGCTATCATTGAGAACCTAGATCTCGAAAAACCTTCATTTAGGCCCTCAAAATGGCCCTGAAAGTTAAAACCTGCTAAAAATAGTAAATTGCCAAAAAGTTGTTTTGAAGTAGTTGGAAAAGGTGGGTGGCCACCGAAATCCACCTGGATCAATCCTCCCTCCTTAGGAAGCAATGGTCTCCATTGCGTTGAGTTCCAGGTGGAGAAGGAAAAGCATTTGTTGAATCTGCATCTTGGTGAGCTACTTGTCTTGCTGGAGACGTCACATTGCTCAGTTTGTGGAAGTCTATCACGAACCTGTTGAGGTTGAGGTTGTTCAACAAGTCGAGATACATGAGAGGATGGTGTGCAGAAGGAATATTTGCACTTTGCTGCAACCTTGTCGACCTGCTTTTGTTGGATAGAAGGTGCTTAGGGCAAGGCTGTAGTGGTTGCAGTGTCCTTTTGTTCTCCTTTTGAACAAATTGTGAAGAAGTTGAATTTTATAGTATGAGATACTACCTTACGACACTTTTTAGGTGGAATAGTAGTTGGAACTACCTCTGGTATTCTGTAGAGATGACCCCCCAAAGTAACAATGACACTACAGGGTCGAGACTCATAAACAACATGGCGTCTCCACATATACGGTTGGCCCAAGAGCACATCACAGACATCCAGTGGGGAAACATCACATAATACCTCATCCTTGAAGGGTTGGATGACGTATGTTAATTGACACTGTTGGCTGACATAGAGATCTCGTCCTTGGTGAAGCCACCCAATGTTGTATGGTTGCGGGTGTGGTGTTGTCGACAATCCCAACTGTTTGATGACCTATGCTGAGATGAGGTTCTTCTGGCTTCTGCTCTCAACAATAAAATGTAGCGGGGTCCCCTTCACCCACATCTGTGAATGAAAAAGGTGCTCCCCCTCTTCGGGATCTGTTGGTTCTCCTAGTTGAATTGTTGCGGTTGCGACAATAGCAGTGGAGTCTGCGTTAATGATCTGTCATTTACCAATATTTTCAGAATCGGATTCTGAATCATGGTTCGGCTCCTTGTCTTTGATCTCGGCCACCAATGACTCTTTTGAGCGACATTCATCGGTGTTGTGCCAGAGGATTTTGTGGAAATCACACCATTTTCCGGTGTCCTTATTTGTCTTCCTGTGACCCTTCTTTTCCTGTGTCTTGGACTGGTTTTCGAGAGATTGTTTGTTAGGTCCGTCTTTGTCATACTTCAGTTGTTGCGGATTTGCAGACCCGAAATCCCGTTTGTTCTGGTGCTTAAATTTCTGCTCGATTTTAATAGCATATCGATAAGCAACACTGAGTGATGAGATGTCCAGAAAATCCATTTCAGTCTGGATGTATCTGTGTAGAGCCCCACGGTATTTTAGAACCAAATGTCGCTCGGAGTCTTTGATACCTAGATTGGTGCGCAAGGTATGGAAGGTATTGTTGAACTCCAGAACTGCTTGGCCCCTCACTTGCCGCAGTGTGGTCCATCTCATGTACTGGTCCTCATAGTTTCCAATAGGGTATTACTGTTCCTTCACCGCATCCACAAAAAAATCCCAAGTGGGATCGGCCCCATATATTCCAGACTCCTCTGTGGAACTCTACTCCCAGTAAGTTTCCCACCAATGTTTGACATGGGGGAGAGCCTTAAGGAGTGTGAAGGTGATCTTTTCTTTGTTGGAAAAATTATGAACATAGAAATAACCTTCTAGCAGATTTAACCATTTATCTAGGGCATCTGCATCTATTTGACCTTCAAACACGGGAATATCAAAATTAACCTGTACCTTGAAAGGCGAGGTGCCTCCAAAGTGGTCGCTTGATGAAGATGCACCTGATGATATCGGCAGGCGTTGAAGGATGTGGGAAAAATTCTCCATCATTTCGTCCCTCTGTCGCGTGAGAGCTTGCTCAAACAATAGATTGATAGGATCGTTTGCTCCGTCGTTTTTGTTTTCTTCCGCCATTGAGGGTTTCTTGGGTGTGCGAGAGCGATTTTATTCAAGAGAGACAAGATCGAGACCCAACTTGCTATACTCGGACCTCGTCGGGGTCATGCACTGAAAAAATGATCAAGAGCAGCCTGCTCTAATACCACTGATCTGGATTATTTTCGGCACAAAATGCGAGCGGAGATATAATAAAGAAATGCACAGAAATATCATAGATATTCAATAATATAACAAAAATATATCAAAGATGCAACCATAAAAACAGATATACAGTAATGCACGATTTCTATTAATGAAATAAATGTACAAAGCTTGTAAAATACAGAGTGAAAGACTCGATAGAATGGTGGCAACTTATCTCTGAGAAGAGATGTGACAGCTACTCGCATTCGCAAGAAGATGGTTAAAATGAGGCTCTGAAGGCCTTTTTACAATAAATTGGAATGCCAAAAACCCTAGATATCCAAAAACCTAACCCTAGGAGATGAAGTGCCAAAAGTCATGTGGACCGCGTTTGGGTAAGTTGGTCCATCAACTTCCCGAGGTCGTAACTTTTGCATACGATCTCCGTTTTAGGCGTGTGATAGCTCGTTGGAAAGGTATCGTCGAGGCGTTTCATTGGGGGGGGGATCAATCATGACTTTAGCTATCATTGAGAACCTCAATATTGAAAAACCTTCATTTAGGCCTTCAAAATGGCTCGAGAAGTTAAAACCTGCTAAAAATAGTAAATTGCCAAAATTGCTAGAAAGTTGTTTTGAGGTAGTTGGAAAAGGTGGGTGGCCACTGATATCCACCTAGATCAATCCTCCTTCTTTAGGAAGTAATGGTCTCCATTGCGTTGAGTTCCCGGGGGAGAAGGAAAAACATTTGTTGAATCTGCATCTTGGTGAGCTGCTTGTCTTGTTGGAGACATCGCGCTGCTCAGTTTGTGGAAGTCTATCATGAACCTGTTGAGGTTGAGGATGTTCAACAAGTTGAGATACATGAGAGGATGGTGTGCAGAAGGAATCTTTGTGCTTTGCTACAACCTTGTCAACCTGCTTTTGTTGGATAGAAGGTGCTTGGGGCAAGGCTGTAGTGGTTGCAGTGTCCTTTTGTTCTCCTTTTGAACAGATTGTGAAGAAGCTAAATTTTGCAGTATGAGATACTACCTTGCGACACTTTTTAGGTGGAACAATAGTCGGAACTACCTCTGGTATTCTATAGAGATGACCCCCCAAAGTAACAATGACACTATGGGGTCGAGACTCATAAAAAACATGGCTTCTCCACATATATGGTTGGCCCAAGAGCACATCACAGACATCCAGTGGGGAAACATCACATAATACCTCATCCTTGAAGGGCTAGATGCCGTATGATAATCGACACTATTGGCTGACATGGAGATCTCGTCCTTGGCAAAGCCACCCAATGTTGTATGGCTGCGGGTGTGGTGTTGTCGACAATCCCAACTGTTTGACGACCTTTGCTGAGATGAGGTTCTTCTGGCTTCTGCTATCAACAATAAAATGCAGTGGGGTCCCCATCACCCACATCTGTGAATGAAAAAGGCGCTCCCCCTCTTTAGGATCTGTTGGTTCTCCTGTTTGAATTGCTGCGATTGCGACAATAGCAGTGGGGTCTACGTCAATGATCTGTCCTTTACCAATATTTTCAGAATCGTATTTTGAATCAGGGTTCGGCTCCTTGTCTTTGATCTCGGCCACCAATGACTGTTTTGAGCGACATTCATCGGTGTTGTGCCAGGGGCTTTTGTGGAAATCGCACCATTTTCCGGTGTCCTTCTTTGTCTTCCCGTTACCCTTCTTTTCCTGTGTCTTGGACTAGTTTTCAGGAGACTGTTTGTTAGGGCCGTCTTTGTCATACTTCGGTTGTTGTAGATTTGCAGACCCAAACTCCCATTTGTTCTGGTGGTTAAATTTCTGCTCGATTTTAATAACATATCGATAAGCAGCACCGCGTGATGAAATGTCTAGAAAATCCATTTTAGTCTGGATGTATCTATGTAGAGCCCCACGGTATTCCAGAACCAAATGTCACTTGGAGTCTTTGATACCTAGCTTGGTTCGCAAGGTATGGAAGGTATTGGTGAACTCCAGAACTGCTTGGCCCCTCTCTTGCTGCAGTGTGGTCCATCTCATGTACTGGTCCTCATAGTTTCCAATAGGGTAATACTGTTCCTTCACTGCATCCACAAAAAAATCCCAAGTGGGATCGACCCCATATATTCCAGACTCCTCTATGGAACTCTACTCCCAGTAAGTTTCCCACCAATGTTTGACATGGGGGAGAGCCTTAAGGAGTGCGAAGGTGATCTTTTCCTTGTCGGAAAAATTATGAACAAAGAAATAACCTTCTAGCAGATTTAACCATTTATCTAGGGCATCTACATCTATTTGACCTTCAAATACAAGAATATCAAAATTAACCTGTACCTTGAAAGGTGAGGTGCCTCCAAAGTGGCCGCTTGATGAAGATGCGCCTGATGATATCGGCAGACATTGAAGGATGTGGGAAAAATTCTCCATCATTTCGTCCCTCTGTCACGTGAGAGCTTGCTCAAACAACATATTGATAGGATCGTCTGCTCCGTCGTTTTTGTTTTCTTCCGCCATTGAGTGTTTCTTGGGTGTGCGAGAGTGATTGTCTTCAAGAGAGACAAGCTCGAGACCCAACTTTCTATACTCGGACCTCATCGGGGACATGCACTAAAAAAATGTTCAAGAGCAGCCTGCTCTGATACCACTGATCCAGATTATTTTCGGCACGAAATGTGAGCGGAGATGTAATAAAGAAATGCACAGAAATATCGCAGATATTCAATAATATAACAGAAATATATCAGAGATGCAACCATAAACACAGATATACAGTAATACATGATTTCTATTAATGAAATAAATGTACAGAGACTGTAAAATACAAAGTTAAAGACTCGATAGAATGGTGGCAACTTATCTCTAAGAAGAGATGTGACGGCTACTTGCATTCGCAAGAAGATGGTTAAAATGAGGCTCTAAAGGCCTTTCTAACGGAATGCCAAAAACCCTAGACATCCAAAAACCTAACCCTAGGATATGAAGCGCCAAAAGTCACGTGGGCCCCATTTGGGTAAGTTGGTGCATCAACTTCCCGGGGTCGTAACTTTTGCATACGATCTCCGTTTTAGGCGTATGATAGCTTGTTGGAAAGGTAATGTCAAGGATATTAATTTTGGGGGCTCAATCAAGCATTTTGATATCATTGAGAACCTAAATCTCTAAAAACCTCCATTTAGGCCCTCAAAATGGCCCCGGAAGTTAAAACCTACTAAAAATAGTAAATTGCCAAAATTGCCAGAAAGTTGTTTTGAGCCAGTTGGAAAAGGTGGGTGGCCACCGATATCCACCTAGATCAAACTAACCATGTGGTGAAACAATATCCCTTCGATCAGATTCCCAAATTACCAGCATGGTTGGATTAAATCCACAGTGTCTCGCATTTTATCCCATGTGCCCACTGGCTGTGACCAAGGGATAAATAGAAAGTGATTTTGTGGTTTTGCATTTTGGAAAACTTGTGGTGAGAGATCTTGAATCTTCATATTACGATCTCCGAAATAGAGCTTAGCAAATAACTCCTTTCCTTCTCGTGACCAATGGTTCTGACCAAGGCCTAATTTAAAGAGCACTTCGCAGTTTTGTGTTTCACGAGATTTGTTGTGAGTAACTCTGACTCTTCCAACTCCCGATCACGAAATGGAGCCTAGAAATCTTGCAAACTCCTTCCCTTTTCGTGACCACCGACAGTGACCAAAGGCTACACAAATAGGCGCTATGCAATTTCACATTTTAGAAATCTTGTGATGATACGTCTTGACTCTCCCATGTCACGATTTTTGAAATGGAGTTGAGTTAAGCTATCTCTTTCCTCACATATGACCACTAGTTGTAACCAAGCGCTTATCCCGAAAGTGCTTTCGCGATTCAGGACTTTGGGGATCTTGGTGTGAGGTTTCTTGACTCTCCCAACACCCAGTATCCGAAACTCTGAAATGTAGCCAGAACAATGATCCATGCTCTCCCTTGATCATCGAATTAGATTGAATTGCGGTTTCATGTTTCACGATTTCAAAGGATTGGTGTGGGTGGGAAATCCCTCCTATGGACTATCACTAAGGGTTTTATCATGCATGCATAAATGACCTAAAGATTCTTACTTTTTACCATCATCCCATGCCTAAAACCCATTACTCATATGTAAATACAAGGTTCAAGAGATTAAGTTGACATACCTTATTTTTCGTGTTTGATGTCGATCCCTTTTCGCGCTTGGTCATTCTTTGACTGCAACTCTCCTCCCAATGTTGACCTGCATTCACTAAAGACAAACAAAGAACTCCACATGCATTTGATTTATGAACTAATGGGTTAGAGATTTAATCAATCATACAATCAATATTCCAATAATGACAATTTCATATGGCGGGACGGGAAAAACAATTCTTTTATCAACTTTACAATTATACCTTACAATGATAAAGTCAACTACTACTCCTCGATCCTGGTCCTGGGCTCCTCTTTCACTGTCTTCCAACTGCTTTGCTCTATACTTCTCTTTGCACAAGGATGGCTAAAGGTTGGGACAAAGGGAATGCTCAATCGGGTATAGTTTCTTTACTATGATTCTCCTCCTTTCAAATGGGACCCCTAACCCTTCTTTTATAGGCTAGAAGAAGCTAGGTGTTTGGTCGAGTGACTGGCCATGCATGGCCAAAAGGTTTAGTTAGCTTACCCAAAGCTGTGTGTTATGTCAACAACTTTCCTTTTTTCGTGCTTTTGTAGGTACACACGGGTTGTCTTGGGTCAGCTAGCGTGTAGTAATGGAGCAAGGCACGTGGGTCTTTATAAAATGGGTTTTTAAGAAGAGTTGTTCAACAGTGTTTTGGCAAAGAAGGAATCTGAGATGGCCTGATGCCAGGTAAGCATGTCTGGTGCAAATTAGGGTTATAATAGATGCCCCCTAATGTGTGAGGTCAGAAGAGCATTTGATGGTCGAAATACATTAACAATCTTCACCAACATTCCAAACAAGTGAGCTTAGGGACCAAAAATCGGGAGGTGTCGTCTGCAAAATAATAACTGTCTCACCAAGGCAGGCATACCCATGCTCGGGATAAAATAAAATCATGGCTACCAATCAAATACACTATAGATCCATGTCATATAACTATATAAGGTGTAGTTGCGAGCAATACACAACAGAGCTACATCTCGAAATAAAAAAGATATACATGTAGAGTATCCATCTTCTAGAAGCCGATAAGGCCTGATGGCTGGAGATGAGGTCTTCAGAGCTCGAGCAACAACTTCAAAATCTTCAAAACTTGTGTAGGAGTGTAATATGAGTGTATGACTTCACTACCCAGAGGTCTTCGATGACTCGTCGATCATGGACTAGAGGATATTTATGAACATACTGAAGGCTTCATTGATCTCAAACAAAGACTTGATTGGACTTTTGGGATGGCCAGGCATGATGGCAAGGGAAAAGATACAGAGGGGCTGACTCAGGCTTGGTAAAAATTTCCTTGAACAATAGCACAATAACTGATGAGACTCAGGCAGCATGGCATTAACATAAGTTTACGAGGCATGAGGCAACACAAACTCTCCATATGTTTGGAAGAATAACCAAACGAACGAGGACACAACTCAATGTAGCATGAACAACTTCCTAAGGTCATATAAAATCCCAGGGTTTGACGAACAAACGGACAGATGTCCTTTATCCAAGGGTGACACATTATGTTGCCAATCAAAAGAAAATAATTTTCCCTTCCTTATTCTGGGGTATATTTGATTTTTTCTTGTATTTTTCAATAATTTTGAAAAAAGAATAAAATAATGCTACGTTACAAAGGAGGAATCGAGTGTCGCAAACATACTAGTTCCAAGCGCACAGAACACAGGGATGCTCAGGGAAAAGGGACATATGCAAGAAAAGGACACCCAGAAAAAATCCTCCAGGGGCCAAAGGTGTCAAGACGCAGAGGCAAAGTGCTACAGGGATTGCGTATAGGGCATACTTCAGATGGTTCAGTTGAGAGCAACATGGAGCTGACATTAGGCCAAAGACGCAGGTATGCAAATGCGATTAATAAAACAAGCCACGGTAACGTCCTTCGATGTAATTTTAATGAGCCCAAAGAAGGTAAGCTCGGTGATTTTTCATATTTAGAGAGTCTGAAAAAATGTAAAAGGAGACTCCAATGGGGTACCTTTTTCGAAGGTAGTCTAGTCGGTTCAAAAAAGGGGTAAACTAGTATTGACAAGATGTCTATTCAAAACCATTTTAACGAGTGTGATAAAGACAAGATCACTTGGCCATTTTTTCATTTTTAAGGAGTCTGAAAAAATCTTAACTATGGACTCCGTCAGGAATGTTCTTCTGGACCATTTTAAAGAGTGTGAAAGAATAAGGTCACTCGACGATCTTTTCAATTTTAGGGAGTCTGAAAAGAGCTTAATTATGGACTCCGTGGGGGTTCCTTTTTTGTAAATTTAGTCCCTCAGGCCTGAAAAAGGGTTAAAATTATACCCGAGGGTACTCTTCTAGAGAACTGAAGTTCCTTAGAGTATACCTTTGTTCGTGCAGTTGACCATTCGGACTGAAAAAGGGGTAAACTACCACCAGATAGACGTGACTTCAAATTTCAGTTTAACGAGTGTGAAAGGCCACAAGATCACTCGACAATCTTTTCATGTTTAGAGGATCTGAAAAGGGCTTAAAAGAAGACCTATGTAAGGAACGTTCTTCTGGACCAATTTAACAAGTGTGAAGAAACAAGGTCACTTGGCAATATTTTCATCTTTAGGGAGTCTGAAAAGGGCTTAAAGAAGACTCCATGGGGGCTACAAATCATGTATGAAACTAGTTCAGGTAGAGCCCGCTGCTATGCTCAGACAAGGAGTCTCTTCGATAGTTAACTTGGGAAGTCTCCCAAAAGGGAAGAAAACACAAACCACGATGTAAGTCCTTCTGCGGGATAGAAATCGTAGTCATGGATTCAAGGATAGCCTCATCTGAAGGCAATTCAAAATCTGAGAAATCATGCAAATGAGGGTCGACAGTCCCAACTGGTGAAGTAAAATGACCATACTCCATATGATGATGGAGGTTTTGGCTAGGACTGACAGAGTCTATCAGCGAAGAATCACAAGAACGAGGGCTTGAGGATCTACAAACAATGAGATCAGACTTAGAAGGATACTCAAGCCCACTTGGACCAAGAGGAGGAAGCGAGGGCTCCAATGCCCCCATTGGATAAGCCAAAGGATCAATTGTTGATTCCAAGTCTTGAGAAGGAAAACATGATTGCACAGGTTCCTGATCAGAAGCAATTGAACACCAAGGATAAGACACCACATAATTAACCCGTGGCGGGGTAGAGTCTACACGAACTCTAGGAACATATAAAGGGGTAGTTTGAAATAATGCCAAATTAGGATGGTGATTATCATATGCCAACTGGTCAATAGTGACAATGCTTCCATTGTGAGGGAAATGCATCACCCGGAAGAGCGTAGACACCACAACATTCATAGCATATACATAATCACACCTGAGAAGCATATTGAAATCTAACGGGCCTTGCACCACTATAACATCAACAAGGACAATCTTCCCACCTAAATATATAGGTAACTAAGGAAGAACCTCCAAATATTCACTAGGACGTTTGTCAAAGGCCAACAACTCATGCGAAGAAGACACAAGCTCGAGAGATCCCAAGACTTTCCAAACCGAGGAGGATAAAATACTTGCAGAGGCTCCCTCATCCACAATACATCGATAAATGTTTGTTGAATTAACTTCAACCCTTATTTGAAAAGGTGCGATAGAAGGGAGATGAGGCTCAACAAGGTCATTCCAATCAAAGGAAACTATCCTAGGGCTCGGAGGGGGTGTGCTCGGAACGAGCGAAATGCCCCCTTTTTCTAAAAATATTGAACCGGAAATGCTAAAAACATAGTCGGTAGACACGTCACTCCCCAAAAGAAGAGTGGGATCATCCAATGACTGCATCGGCATGACCACTTTCACAACCAATGGTTGAATAGGTTGTGGGACTACATGGTCTAAAGGCACCTCACCCCCCAAAAGAGGAGTGGGATTAGCCGAAGACTGCATCGACATGACCACTTTTGCAACCAATGGATGAATAGGTTGTGATACTACATGGTCTAAAGGCACCTCACCCCCCAAAAGAGGAGTGGGATCAACCGATGACTGCATCGGCATGACCACTTTCTCAACCAATGGCTGAATAGGCTGAGAGACTAGAATGTCTAAAGGCACCTCACCCCCCAAAAGAGGAGTGGGATCAGTCGATGCCTGCATCGAAATGACCACTTTCGCAACCAATGGCTGAATAGGCTGCGAGGAAACCTCAAAAGACTCAGAATCAAAAGATCTTGCAGACAGGGACCACAATCTTTGTACCTTTGGAATGCCAGGGCACAAATGAGTAAGGTGATCTCCCTTGCAAAGATTACAAGGGAACTTAGGCTTATGCCCTATCCATCTAGGTTTCTCAATAGAATTAATGCCCCCAGCATGACTAGCAGTGGTTGGTTGCACATCTCCAACATGACTTGCAGAGGTTAGTGATGGGTCGATAACATGACTTGCAGAGGGTGGGTGTGTGCCCCCAACATAACTTGCAGAGGCTGGGTGCTGGTTTTCAACATGACTTGCAGAGGTTGTCGACCTATCTCCAACATGACTCGCAAAGGTTGGTGATTTCTTCTTCCTATTCTTCCTCTTTCTATTTCATTTAGACTTTCAGTTACTAGTAACTGTACTTTCACCAGAGGCGGGAGAAGGAGGAGGAGAAGACTTTGTTGATGAAGAAAAATCAAAAGGGTGCCCAGGACATAAAGTGATTAACTGAGAAGTGTCAAGAGCATTTGGGACATTTGGAATGGTACCCAACCAAACCAGTAGTCCCACATTCAACCCAGGAATGTACAAAGTGGTCATCAAAGGGACACCAATGCTTCTGAAGAAGGGAAGAGCCCAAGAATCCCCTTGCGAAGGGGTTCCTTGGTTGGTATGGTTGGGAAAATTAGCCATGAATATCCTATGCAGAGGTTCTCCCCTTGTGGGATCGTTCAAGTCCGTAAAAGTCTCACGCAGTGACTCTGGCAAACCAGTGGTATCAAAACAACGCCTATAAAGAGGCGGCTCCACGTTTCTAAGCGGAAGACCAAAAAGTCCTCACGATCGACGGAGTGGGAAGTCTACCACCCTAGGTCAAAGACCCAAAGCCATGACTTACTAACTCACTATGGAAAACTAGGGAGCACATAGCACACACTCAAAGTTCCTAAAGGCAAATCAAGCAAATGCCTAACTAATTGGAAGAACAGTTACACCAACCAACACTAGAGAAACTTACCGGTGTAAGTGCAACTCAAAAACGGAAGCACCCTCTAGGTATACTCTACAAAGCATGGCCCGATGTCTGTCTTAGGTACCGCATTATACCCCCGCAGTCACCTGTGTATGTCACTAGAAAGATAGGCAACTAGGTTTCTAGTGCACGAACAGTCACTAGGCGGGTACAGTCGACAGTCGGGTAGACCGTAATGAGTAGGGTATCAAGCCCGAAACCTACCAAGGGTATCAAAAGCAAGTGGTCCAGAAGACAAATGAGGACCTCGAACGGATTCGAGACCCACAAAACTCCGTGACAAATGGAATCGACGAAATCCCAAGACAAGCCCTCTATATGTGTTCTCCACTACGATTGGTCTGGCTTTGGAGGGGTTATCTCCACTACCTTTCCACACTCGACCTCGTGTTTATCCCCTGTGTTAGAGGGGGGTCCCAGATAACTTTCACGATACTGGACTTCTACACTCCTTAGCACATACTCGTATGTTTGTTTTATAGCCTTGAAGAGTTTCCTCTCCAACCTAAATCAAGGCTCTAGCCTAATCTAGTTGCTGGACCCTACAAACATAAAGTCTAGTAATTTTTAATTAGCGTTCTTTTTATTCGCTTGATTTACTCAAAAGGGTACGGTAGTGCAATTGATGGTGTTAAGACTCTTGCAAAAAATGATGAAACTTATATGAACACTGACAAAGAATGATTATATATATATTTTTTGAAATGCTTTTAAAATTAGAAGAAAACACAACGCTATGCTATTTTTTTTTTCTTTTTCAAATAACAATGCAAAGAAAATGCCAGGAAAGAAAGAGATCTAACAAACTAAGTTTTTTTTTTTTTATATTTTCTTCCAATCAAAGCAGAAATAACAAAATATTCTAAAAGAAACTGATGAATGCACGACACAAGAAATATTTCAATGAAAAAGCAAGCTATGCTGGAATCCAACCTAGGCTAAAACTGCTATTATAGAGACCAAGAACCCTGAGAGGTATAACTCTTGACAAGGAAAGGATGACTGCCTCTCCTTAAACCAAAATTTGTTCTCAACAGGCACGCTGCTGACAGTTCAACAACCAATGTGTGCACGTGAGTTGTGTAAGGTCATAGCTTGTGTACATGCATGCAGACCTTATGCAGGCCACGTGTACCTCTGCAACTCTTCAAAAAATGAAACGACAAGCAATCAAGCACTGGAAAAGACTACTAGTATTGAGAACCAGAATCTATTGAAGACTCAAAAACTTACTTTGACAGAAAAATAAAACAATTGAAGGAAAATTTCATAGAACAAAACCAATCTGAGGTGAAACCTAAGCTACAAAACTGCAAAAAACAGAGACTAGAATGAGTTCCAGAAAACCCCTGAGAAGGACTACTTCTGACAGGGGAGAGGATGATTGCCTCTCTAAAAGAAATTTTCTAGAATCATACACGCGACTGACACTTCCTCAGCTAGTGTGTACACGTGGGTTGTGGGAAGGTAGGGCGCGGGTACACGCGTGCAGACCTTATATAGGCCGCGTGTACCTATGTGGGTTTCGAAAAAAAAAAATGCAGTCAAGCACAGAAACAAAGATAACTGGTATGGAAGACCAGAATCTCTGTTAGCTCAGATTTTTGAAGAAACTTTAAAAACAAGAAATGAAGCCAGTTCTTAAAAATACCCAAGAAAAAACATTTCCAGAAACCCTAGAGATCCCCAGTATGGTCGCCAATTCTGTTGTGGGTGGGAAATCCCTCCTATGGACTAGCACTAAGGGTTTTATTATGCATGCAGAAATGACCTAAAGATTCTTACTTTTTACCATCATCCCATGCCTAAACCCCATTACTCATATGTAAATACAAGGCTCAAGAGATTAAGTTGACATACCTTATTTTTCGTGTTTGATGTCGATCCCTTTTCGCGCTTGGTCGTTCTTTGACTGCAAATATCCTCCCAATGCTGACCTGCATTCACTAAAGACAAACAAAGAACTCCACCTGCATTTGATCTATGAACTATCAGGTTAGAGATTTAATCAATCATACAATCAATATTCCAATAATGACAAGGAGGAGGACAAGTAGAGAGTTCAGACTGAATGCCAACATTGGAGATTTCAACATGGGGGATATTATACTAGATTTAGGCTCTAAAGTAAATGTGTTACCCAAGAAGACATGTCAATGTATGGGAGAGCCTACATTAGGCTATTCACCTGTCCAGTTGAAATTAGCAAATCAACACAGGGTTCTGCCAATTGGAAGGCTAAAGGGTGTGACAGTAGATTTGGATGGAGTGCGCACTAAAGCTGATTTTGAAGTGATATAAATAGTGGATGGGACAACACCTTATGCAAAATTTCTTGTATTGGATTGGGCGTTTGAAAACTAGGCCATAATCAATTTGAAGACAAGGAAGATGACATTTGATTCAGGATAATACATATATTTTGCGCCATTAGACCCATCAGAAGGAGAAAGGTTTGTAGAACCCACTTGATTAGACCTAGAGGAAATCAACCAGTTATACATAACCACCACGCGAGAAGAAGATTATGTGAATCCAACTGCAGATGGAGTACTCAGCTGGGGAAGCATCACATCATGCACTTCAGACTCAGATACAAGGTTGGAGAATTGGCAGCATAGATTACATGAAGTGTCTACAAGAAGGTGTGAAAGAATAGACCATACAGTAAGATGGGTAGGTATAGAGATAAGAGAACCTCCCAGTTTTCATGGGGCGAATGACTTAGAAGAATTCCTAACAAGATAAGAAGATGAAGTGTTAGAAAATCAGAGGCTCTTAGCCTTGGACATAACACTCAAGGAAACACCTGCAATATGGTGGGGTGTGCACAAAGATACATTCAAGGAATGGTACCAATCTAAGCGGTTATTGCGTATTAGATTCGACGCAGAACAATGAAGCAATGAACTGCAGAGATATGATGGAAAATGGACACCAGTAAAACACTTAGAGAAGTGCATAACACTATGGAAAATGGCACCACCAGAAGAATGGCCTCATCAATTCATTCACACATTGGGAGGAATTCTAGCAAACTGGTATGTAGACCAGGAACTGCGCAGAGGAACTGCAGAATAGACAACACTACAAAATAATTTTGTAGTAATTTTCTCGTTTGAACATGAGAACCCCAACATGGATTTATCCCTCAAGAAGATAAGAGGGGTAATATTCATTCAAGAACCAGAAGTAGAACTCATAACATAATGACAAAAACAGAATAGGAAGACGATGAAAGAATTATTGTCATGTTATCATGTGAAAGAAGAAGCACCAGATGAAGATTACCCACGCAAAATTCAAATTACAAAAATTGAAGGAGAAAGAGAGGTGGAAGGCCCATCTCTCAAATCAAAAGTATTTGTTGCACCAATCAAGGTGAAGAAAGTAAATACTGGGACAGATAATAATCCCAAAATGGCCAACATTGGAGACTACTGGGATGAACAAACACTAGAAATAATAACATAGTTGTTGCGCGAGTACAGTGACCTATTCCCAATTTTTTTTATAGAGATGAAAGGAAAAGAAAGAGAGCTAGGAGAGATGAAGATACCTCTCAAACTTGAGGCTATATCTATCAGACATCGACCGTATAGACTGAACCCAATATATAATAATAAGGTAAAAGCAAAAATTGATAGAATGTTGGAAGCTGGAATCATAGAACCAATAGAAGAATCAGAATGGATAAGCCCTATGGTAGTGCAGGAAAAGAAACAAGGAGGGATAAGGATATGTGTCAATCTGAGGAATCTGAATGATGCTTTCCTACATGACCTTTTTCCCACCCCTTTCACAGATGAGGTATTAGAGAATGTGGGAGGCCAAGAAGCATAGTCCTTCATAGATGGATTCTCACGCTACCATCAGATCAAGATAGCTCCAGAAGACAGGTACATGACCACTTTTGCCACAAAATGGGGATCCTACCAGTACAAAATCATTCATTTTGGACTGAAGAATTGATCTAGGTGGATATTGGTGGCCACCCACCTTTTCCAACTGGCTCAAAACAATTTTCTGGCAATTTTGGCAATTTAGTATTTTTAGTAGTTTTAACTTCCGAGGCCATTTTGAGGTCCTAAATGAATATTTTTCAATATTGAGCTTCTAAATAATATCCAAAGTAAATATTGATCCCCCACAATGAATCTCCTTGACGATACCTTTCCAATGGGCTATCACACACCTAAAACGAAGATCGTATGCAAAAGTTACGACCCCAGGAAGTTGATGTACTAACTTACCCAAACAGGGCCCACATGACTTTTGGCGTTTCATCTCCTAGGGTTAGGTTTTTGGATGTCTAGGGTTTTGGAATTCCTTTTTATTGTAAAAATGTCTTCAAAGCCTCACTGTAATCATCTTCTTACAAATGCGAGTAACAGTCACATCTCTTCTCAGAGATAAGCTGCCACCATTCTAGCGAGTCTTTCACTCTGTATTTTTATAGTCTCTGTACATTCATCTCATTAATAGAAATCATGTATTATTGTATATCTATGTTTATGGTTTCATCTCTGATACATTTTTGTTATATATATATATTTTTTTGTACTGGGGGAATCGACAACTGGCGGTTCTCGTACTCGCGTGACACGGGGTCGATCCCTGTCGGCTACCATTATAACCCCAAGTGCAACCACCCAGCCCGCAAGAATGGCGCACGAGTAAATCCGGGTGAGAATCGAACATGAGACTTCATTTTACAAATTTCCTTCCATTTATACGGCACTTGCCAATCCGTCTACACTCGTGCGGGCTACATTTTTGTTATATTATTAGATATTCGTGATATCTTTGTGCATTTATTTATTATATCCCCGCTCTTATTTCATGCTAAAAATAATCTAGATCAGTGGTATCATAGTAGGTTGTTCTTGATCATTTTTTTAGTGCATGTCCCCGAAGAGGTCCGAGTATAACAGGTTGGGTCTTGATCTTTTCTCTCTTGAGGACAATCGCTCTTGCACACCCAAGAAACCCCCAATGGCGGAAGAAAAGAAAAATAACATAGCATATGATTCTATCAATTTGTTGCTTGAGCAAGCTCTCACACGACAGAGGGATGAAATGATGGATATTTTTTCCCACATCCTTCAACGCCTTTCGATAGCATCAGGCTCATCTTCATGAAGAGGCCACTTTGGAGGCACCTCTCCTTTTAAGGTACAGGTCAATTTTGATATTCCTATATTTGAAGGTCAGATAGATGCAGATGCCCTAGATAAATTGTTAAATCTATTAGAAGGTTATTTCTCTGTTCACAATTTTTTCGATAGAGAAAAGATCATCTTCAGGCTCCTTGAGGCTCTCCCCCATGTCAAACATTGGTGGGAAACTTACTGGGAGAAAAGTTCCAGAGAGGAGTCTGGAATATATGGGGCTGAGCCCACTTGGGATTTTTTTGTGGATGTGGTAAAGGAACAATATTACCTTGTTGGCAACTGTGAGGACCAGTACATGATATGGACCACACTATGGCAAGAGAGGGGCCAAGTAGTTCTGGAGTTCACCAATACCTTCCATACCTTGCGCACCAAGATGGGTATCACAGACTCCGAACAACATTTGGTTTTGAAATACCGTGGGGCTCTACATAGATACATCCAAACTGAAATGGATTTTCTAGACATGTCATCACTCGGTGCTGCTTATCGATATGTTGTTAAAATCAAGCAAAAATTTAAGCACCAGAACAAATGGATTTTGGGTCTGCAAATCCACAACAACCAAAGTATGACAAAGACGACCCTAACAAATAGTCTCCCGAAAACTAATCCAACCCACAAGAAAAGAAGGGTCACGGGTGTTGGGTATGTGTTATATTGTTTGCACGAGTAGTAACGTCTGAGCGTCTGCGCTGGGCGCGGGGGTTCGGGGGCAGTGCCCCCGATTTTTTTTTTTCGGGACGACATATTTCCGGGACCACATGATATTTAGGTGGTTTTTTCGGCACATGGTTTTTTGCCGATGGTTTTCTATTTTCGGTTAAGGAATTAGGGTTTTGGACTAATCCAGGTCATTGGGTTAGGGTTTTGGATGCCGCTGGCTCCTATATGTATATTGTATTGTAAACAATGTAACACAATGTATGAATATAATATATGTTGGTTTTCCCGGTTTGGGTTTCCAGGTGAAAAATCTCTGTGTAATGTTTGTATTTGCCATTGTATATTTTCTGTTCTTTTATGAATATCAGTTTGCAGTAGATATTGTACAAGGTTAGAATTTACATTTAGTATCAGAGCTTTATTGGCTTTAGGGGGATGCCTCTGTCGTCAAGGGTTTGTCTCGGGACTGTGATAAGCCTTGTTACAGTGGGAGATCTGCGGTATTGTTTTTCAGGTGAAAAGAAATGGCAAGCAATTTGAATATGGAGATCGAGAAGTTTAATGGGAAAATATTTGAGCTGTGGAAGCTCAAGATGGAAGATCTTTTGGTGGACAGAGATTAGTGGATGACAGTAGATCCAGGTACTGCACCTACAGGAACTTCTGCAGATGACTGGAAAAAGATGGATCGGAAGGCAAAGAGCACAATACGACTGTGTCTCTCCGATTCAGTATTACTGAATGTGTCAAAGGAAGCTACAACTAAGGATTTATGGGAAAAGTTGGGGAAGTTGTATCAGTCTAAGTCCCTGGTAAATAAACTATTCCTGAGAAAGAAGTTGTATAACTTGAGGATGAGAGATGGAGACTTGGTGGCAGAGCATTTGAACGCCTTCAATACTGTGGT
>ML802764.1:58104-79004 GCA_009831015.1 Picea engelmannii
GGAAGACCAGGATTGGACAGAGTGGTTGATATACATGGATTTGTGGATGTAGACTGGGCTGGAGATTTGGATCGTAGGAGATCTACAAGCGGGTATGTGTTTAACCTGTTTGGAGGAGCAATAAGTTGGATGAGCAAAAGACATGCTGTAGTGGCACTTTCAACTACAAAATCTGAATACATGGCATCCACTCATGCAAGTAAGGAAGCAGTATGGTTACAAAGATTGTTTTTAGGTATTGGGTTGGTACAAGAAGCTGTAAGGATAGAGTGTGACAGTCAGAGTGCAATTTTCTTGGTGAAGAACCCTGCTTATCATTCAAAGACAAAGCACATTGATGTTCAATATCACTTTGTGAGAGACATGATTGAAGAAAAGAAAGCATCACTGATGAAGGTGGTCACTTTGAAGAATGTTTTAGATTCATTAACAAAAATATGTGAGCACTGAGAAGTTCTCTTGGTGTAGAGGATCCATGGGCATTGATGACTATGTAACCCTGTAACCCCCTGTGTGCAAAGAAAACAACAAGTGGGAGAATGTTGGGTATGTGTTATATTCTTTGCACGAGTAGTAACGTCTGAGCGTCTACGCCGGGCGTGCAGGGGGGTTAGAGGGGGGGCTTCTAGGCCCCCCCTTGGGGGGTGCAGGGGGGCGGAGCCCCCCGCGTGGCAGTTTGGTGGCAGCGCCCCCGATTTTTTTTTTTCGGGACGACATATTTCCGGGACCACATGATATTTAGGTGGTTTTTTTGGCACATGTTTTTTTGCCGATGGTTTTCTATTTCCGGTTAAGGAATTAGGGTTTTGGACTAATCTAGGTCATTGGGTTAGGATTTTTGATGCCGCTGGCTCCTATATGTATATTTTATTGTAAACAATGTAACACAATGTATGAATATAATATATGTTGGTTTTCCCGGTTTGGGTTTCCAGGTGAAAAATCTATGTGTAATGTTTGCATTTGCCATTGTATCTTTCTATTCTTTTCTAAATATCAGTTTGCAATAGATATTGTACAAGGTTAGACTTTACAACGGGAAGACAAAGAAGGACATCGGAAAACTGTGTGATTTCCACAAAATCCCCTGGCACAACACTCATGAATGTCGCTCAAAACAATCATTGGTGGTCGAGATCAAAGACAAGGAGCCGAACCCTGATTTATAATCTGATTCTGAAAATAATGGGAAAAGATAGATCATCGACGCATACCCCACTGCTATTGTCACGACCGCAACAATTCAACCAAAAGAACCAATAGATCCTGAAGAGGGAGAGCACCTTTTTCATTCACAGATGTGGGTGAAGGTGACCCCACTGCATTTTATTGTTGATAGGGGAAGCCAAAAGAACCTCATCTCAGCAAAGGTCGTCAAACCATTGGGATTGTCGAAAACACCAGACCCGCAACCATACAACATCGGGTGGCTTCACCAAGGACGAGATCTCCATGTCAGCCAACATTGTTGATTGTCATATGGCATCCAACCCCTCAAGGATGAGGTATTATGTGATGTTTCCCCACTGGATGTCTGTGATGTTCTCTTGGGCCAACCATATATGTGGAGGCGCCATGTTATTGATGAGTCTCGACCCCGTAGTGTCATTGTTACTTTGAGGGGTCATCTCTACATAATACCAGATGTAGTTACAAATAATGTCCCACCTAAACAGTGCCACAAGGTAGTATCTCACACTACAAAATTCAGCTTCTTCACAATCTGTTCAAAGGGTGAACAAAAGGATACTGCAACCACTACAACCTCGGCCCAAACACCTTCTATCCAATAGAAGTAGGTCGATAAGATTGCAGTAAAGTGTAAAGTTTCATTCTGCACACAGACACCTCATGTAGCTAGACTTTTTACAAAGGTCAAACCCTTCCAGCCACATGTTCATGACAACCTTCAACAAGCTAAGTAGCGCAAGTTCCCCAACAAGGAAAGCAACTCATCAAGATGTAGATTCAACAAATGCTTTTCCCTCTCCCCCAGGGACTCAATGCAATGGACACCATTTATTCATAAGGAGGGAGGATTGATCTAGGTGGATATCGGTGGCCACCCACCTTTTCCAACTAGCTAAAAACAATTTTCTGACAATTTTGGAAATTTACTATTTTTAGCAGTTTTAACTTCTTGGGCCATTTTGAGGGCTTAAATGAAGGTTTTTTGAGATCAATCTTCTCAATGATATCCAAATCCATCATTGAGCCCCAAAAATGAATCTCCTCGATGATACTTTTCCAACGGGCTATCACATGCCTAAAACAGAGATCGTATGCAAACGTTACGACCCCGGGAAGTTGATGTACTAACTTACCCAAATAGGGCCCACATGACTTTTGGCCTTTCATCTCCTAGGGTTAGGTTTTTGGATGTCTAGGGCTTTTGGCATTCCTGTTTATTGTAAAAAGGCCTTCATAGCCTCATTGTAATCACCTTCTTGCGAATGCGCGTAGTCGTCACATCTCTTCTCAGAGATAAGTTGTCACCATTCTTGCAAGTCTTTCACTCTGTATTTTTACAGTCTTTGTACATTTATTTCATTAATAGAAATCATGTATTATTGTATCTCTTTGTTTATGGTTTCATCTATGATACATTTTTGTTATATTATTGGATATCCACGATATCTCTGTGCATTTCTTTATTATATCTCCGCTCTCATTTCATGCCGAAAATAATCTGGATCAAGAATGCACCAACAATATTCTCAAGAGTAGTCATAACTGCCTTCAAAGAATTCATCCATCAGTTTTTAGAAGTATATCTCGATGATTGGATAGTCTACAATCTGTTGAAAGATCATGTATAGGTGTTAAGGTTGATGTTGGAAATATGTAGGTAATGTCAGATATCATTGAATATCAAGAAGTGTATCTTTGGGACACCTTTTGGAATACTATTGGGACATATAGTTTGTAAACAAGGGCTATTAGTCGATCCTGCAAAGGTTGCAATCATTGTTAACTTACTACCACCCAAATCGGTACGTCAGTTGAGAGAAACACTAGGACACACAAGCTACTATAGGAAATTCATAAAATGACATGCGTAGATCATCACGATGATGGAGAAAGTATTGAAGAAAGATAGTAAATTCTAGTGGAATGAGGACTGTCAACGAGGTTTGGACACTTTAAAAGAGAATATGGTCACAACACATATACTAGTATTCTCCGATTGGGAAAAATACATTTCATGTGCATGTAGATGCATCAACCATAGCACTTGGATCTATTCTGATTCAGCCAGGAACATGAGAGTTAGACCATCCCATAGCATTTGCAAGCATAAAACTGTCAGAGTCAGAGTAGAACTACAATACTACAGAGAGAGAAGGCCTAGCAATGGTATATGCACTGCAAAAATTTAGACACTATCTACTTGAGAAACACTTTAAAATGTTCACAGATCATTCTTCCCTCAAGTACCTAGTCAATAAGCCAGTGTTGGTGGGGAGAATCTGTATATGGCTACTATTGTTTCAAGAATTTGAATTTGAAGTGATAGTCAAACCAGGGAAGTTGAATGCAAGACCCGATCACCTATCGAGAATCACCAATGGAGAGGAGCCTACAAATTTAGAGGACAACTTCCCTGATGCACAGTTATTTTCAGTCCAAGTAGCTGATGAATATTTTTCTGACATCATTGAATGCTTTAGTACAGGGACTGTGCCACAAGAATTCAACACTGCGCAGAAGAAAAATATGGTAGTCAGAGCTGCAAAATATCAATTGATTGCAGGAAACTTATACAATATGGGCATAGACAACATATTGAGAAGATGTGTACTAGAACATGAGAGGCCTAGGATTTTAGCATAGGCTCATGAGGGAATAGCTGGAGGACATTATGCAGGAAATCTACCATTCAAGACTATGGTGGCCGACCATTCACAGAGATGCAAAGGACTATTGCCAGATATGTGATGTATGTCAGAGGGTTGGAAAACCTAATAGATGGGATGACATGCCCCTAAGACCACAAGTAACCTTGCAAGTGTTAGAAAAATGGGAAATAGACTTTGTGGGACTAATTAACCCACCAGAAAAAAGGTCAGGAGCAAGGTATACCATTACTGCTATATAATACTTAATGATATGGGTAGAGGCAACATCGGTAAAAGATTATAGCGCAGAGACAATGTCACACTTCTTGTTCGAGCAAGTGATCGCTAGATTTGGATGCCCAAGGATTTTGATGAGTGACCAAGGCACTCACTTCATCAATATTATTATAAAGGCAACGACTGAAGAGTTTGAAGTCTATCATCAAAAGAGTACACCTTATCACCCTCAAGAAAATGGGATAGTGGAATCCTTTAATAATATCCTAGAGAAGGCTTTGACAAAGATCTGCAATGTCAACAAGGATGATTGGGATTTGAAGATACTGACAGTATTATGGGGATATAGGACTACATGCAAAAAGTTGACATGACAACCACCATTCATGTTGGTGTATAGACAAGAAGCAGTGGTGCCATTATAATTTTTGGTACCTAGTTTGCGCGTAGTAGCAATCACCAACATGACAGAACGAGGTGCAATAAAAGAAAGACTAAGTTAGCTGATGGAGATGGAAGAAAATAAGATTCTAGTAGGATTTCACCAAGAAGTACAGAAATCAAGTGACAAAGCTTGGCATGACATACATATTAAACGAAAGAGTTTCAAGGAGGGAGACGTAGTCTTGGTGTATGACAGTAAATTTTTTCAACATCCAGGAAAATTCAGAATGCACTGGTTGGGACCGTATGAAGTGAAGACTATCACAGAGGGGGAAGATGTACAGTTGAAAGATTTAGGAGGTACAAAATTGAGAGGAATGATCAATGGGAGTCGACTAAAAATTTATAGGGATAGTCGACCTCCTAGTACTTAGAAATTTACTGCGCAGTAAGAAGATATGTATATAGTGTATTATAGTAGAAGTAAGGGAGAGAATGAGAAAAACAAATAAAAAGAAGAAAAAGAAGAAAATCCATAAAAGGTAAAAAGGGGATAAAAATAAAAACATATTGGTGCACATGAAGGGTCTTGACAAAATAGAACTGGTAGAACAGAACAATCCGCTGTAAGAAAACCAGGGTTCAGAAACACTGCGCACATAAGAGCAGTTAACTAGTAGAAAGGTACAATGCACAGGAAATACAGTAGAAAATGAAATAGTGACAATTATCAGTGCGACACAACTATTAATTCTTTGTCCCACTATAAAGTCAAAAAAAGGGGGGAAGTGACCCATTGTGTTATTTGCTAAGGAGAAGAACAGAAAATCGAGTGGAAGAGTGATAGAGTGTGAAATTATGCTACCATTTGTCGATTGGGAAGCCTATAGCTCGGATTTCCTTGTCATGTCACCATTGAGGGTTGGAGCACCAAGAAGAACTGTGCGAAACACACTCAGTAGCACTCGGGTGCCACAAACTGAAACAAACGAGATGCCCATAGTGGTGGATGTGGACGAAATCCATACACCGGAGTACGAGCAGACCACATTTCGTGTGGAAGAGGAGCATGAACCCGCATAGGAGCTCGAGCAGCCGAAAGAGGATGTCGAATGGATATAATCTGACGTGTCCAGGGGAAAAGGATAGCAACAAGAAGAACCAACCATGGGTTCCACGCATCAGGGCCTAGATCCAGAAATAGAGCAGGAAACAGAGAAATAGGCTGTACCAGAGGGTGGGGTATCGTCCCCATAAGGGAAAAAGAAGGTGAGAGCAGAAAGAATTGCACAGGGTGTACAACTCACATAGAAAAAACTAGGTATAGTGATGCTGAAAATTCCTAAGGGAGTGAAGACCGAAGATAAAATTGTAGGAGGAGTCAATATCCTTCAATACTTTCACCATGATGTCCCATATGCCATAAAGTTCCCATATTTGGTAGCACAAAGCTACCTGGAGAGTAGGGGAGAAGGCCCATCATGCACACCACTGTTGGAGCCTGCGTAGTGGATCCTGGGAATGTACAACACCAGTATCATGAACTTATTAGACATACCTCACTTCGGGCACGAGAAACACATAAACAGATGTGTCAAATAATTGTTAGCAAGGGTGCACATAGGCATCTTGTGGATGGATAGGCTAGTGCCTATCATGGTCGACCTCATCGCAGAAATTACAGGGCTACCCACAGATGGGGAGAAGCCAGAACAATACCTAGAAGACAAAAGTAAGGTGGAAGCCATCTCATATGAGATCAAAGAAAAGTATGGTGCAGAGAGGGGTAACAGAGGTATCAATATCAATGATATCAATGATCATGTGACACGATTTTCAACAAGATTCCATAGTTGAAAATTAATGTGCAAGTGTCGTAAATAAGAAGTTCCCACAGGGGTAGTAGCAGTTGCGACGCAATGCGCAAAGGAGAGATTGATGAGTTGGGCCCCTTATCTACTGAACTCATTCCTTGAAGACTGCAAGGACGTGCAAGACTAGGGCTTTGAGTTCCACTACTCGTGGTTACTCATCCTCATTGCACTTATGGGGTGGCAGGAACCTGCATACACAATGTTTCTGCCAAGGAAAGGAAAATGTGGTGCAATGCGCTACACGTCACTGCGAAGAACAACATATCCCAAGGTAAATAAATTCAACAATGACATGTTCTCTCAGTACTTAACAGAGGTCCATAATAGCTTGGAGGATACATTGAGGATCTCCCTAGAAACTGTCCAGGAGTTTGGACAGATAGTGAATTTCCAGGCATCACACCATAACATGTGGTTGTAGGAGAAGAAGGATCCAACCAAGGAGTGGTTGTAGCTGAAGTACTGCATGATGATGTAGGACATCGACATGGAGGTCCAAGAGTGGCATGAGGAGTGGAAAGTGCCAGAGATTCCAAGAGCAACTCCAACAGTACAAATCTAGACGCAAGGTAACATAGTCCCTTTGCAAGAGATAGGCAGGAATGGTGCTATCCAGAAAAAGAAGAAAACAATAGGTACAATGGGGAAAAGTAGCCCAATTCGAAAGAAAAGTAGGACACAAAAGAAGTCACAGCGTGGTCCTACACAGGGTCCACTGAAAACAGAGCAGGTACCAAGAGGACCGACAAGACAGGTGAGTGCAGAATAAGTGTTGACGAAGGCACAAGAGGTAGCCATGGAAGAATAAGTTGGGTAGGATACATGCATGGATACACAGATGCCATAGGTATTTGAGTCATCAGATACCCAAAAAATTTGATTGGTCCCTTCTGCATCACAAAGTTTCATTATGAACTCTATGATGTGGGAGTCCTCCATATGTCTCGTGCTCTTATTCAAAGGATGTCTATAATCCAGTGTCGACCATTTCTCAGAACTTTTGACTTTGCATGTCGGCCATACCCTTAGTGTTTCTCAGAGTTACAAGAAGTTGTATGCCTACTGTGCACCTTGATCCTACTTTCATTATGGGTAGGTAACCTTGAACCCAACAGTTGACATCTCCTCATTGGTTGTTGACTGGGGGGTTTCCCTTGTGCTCATCGGAAAGAAATCTATTCACACATTTGGATTCATGTAGTGTCTTGGATTCCATTAGCCTTATTGGTGGTTTCCTCACTTTTATCGGTAATTTTCCTTATTGTTTTTTATTCAGAGGGTCTTTTTCATGCACTAATTTCATTTGGTGCATGTGAAAGATGCACAGGATTGTTGGTTCATGAACATCCTCTTCGTCTGAGTTCCTCCAAATCATCAAGCTATTGCTTTGTACCTTGTGCTAATTGATTAAATAGGCCTTAATTCTCTCCTTTCAGTGGGTCTCCTTCCATCGAATTCAACTCATCTATTCTAGAAAAGAGGCCTAGAGTCCTATGAGTACCTAGAGGCTTGCAGTCATCACTGGCAGGTTCTCTCATGATCGATAGTTGGCAATACATCAATGTCTCCTGATCGATGGATTCTTCAAGTGTTTGAACTCAACACCTTTATTCACACTTGTAAGAATGTAATCGATTCCTTGATACCTACTTTCATTATCGGTAGGTTGTCTTACATTTTTTAATGATATACCTTAATGACCGGTAATCAAACAAAGTCTCATTGTGTTCGACCTCAACTCCTCTATTCACATGATGTAGACTTTCACCTTTGGCGAATCGTGTAGAAGACTTGAAGACATCGGTTTATAGTAGCAACTCTCTTGAGTTGTTGCTATCATTCATTGGACCAGTACCTATATGAATTCAATGATCATGGGAGATCATATTCTACTCCATTGTATACAGATATCTGCAGATTGATTTTGAGACTAGTTTTCACTGGGCCTTGTTCATGACTATGACAACCTATGGCATGTATCTACTTTGTATTTCCTATTCATGGTCATGAACAATTGTTTGGTATATTTCCACATGGATTTGCAGTGTAATTTGTTGGCACAAGGGTAGACCCAGGGTTCAACGCTACAACACTGCACCAACAAAACCCTAACTACTGGCCCTTTCAGAAACACCTGTGAAGCAGATGAACTCTTACCCGAGGTAGAGGCAGGGGTGGTTGCAAGAATTAGGTGTTTGCAACCTTAGCTGGGACACAGATCTGTGATTATAACACTTAGCAATCACCTAGCATAGATTATTCATCAATATTCAACCCTTATGATACTTCACAGATAGCACAGAGCATCGCAATATGTACTTAGATCTAAGATAATTCTACACTTAGACACAACAAGATAGATTAGATTCAACAGATCAAGCACTAAGCATCTTACATACTAAATCTAACATTCATTCATATCTCATAAGCACAAAGCATAAATAGATCTATCTAAACACATCAAAGCACTTAACAAAGGAAGAGACAAACATGTCAGGTCGAGGCATAGAGCACAACACACATATTTACCGTGGTTCACCCCCACCTCAGGGCTACGTCCAAAAAGTATTCTTCTTTATTAGCTTCATTTAATCAGGTTACATCATAGAGCCATCCAAATCCCTCTTCGCGTAGGATAGAAGATCTGTGCAACTCGCTAGATCCTTCTTCCTTGCGTTGTAGCACAAAGCCTTCTATAATCTCTATAATAACTTGCACTTAGCTCTGTAACCCTTCTACAGTCATGCACATAGCACTACTAGCACTTAGATTACATCACATAGATAGGCTACCATCCCCTTACTTACTTCGCCTAGACATCTATTTATACATTACAAAAGTGGGCCTAAGCGTGGGTAAACCCACGGGCCAAAATCCCTTTCCCATTACATTAACCCAAAAACCCAAAAATGACCCAAAAAGGGGTCTAGCTTCCACGATTTCTGCTTCGCGTTGCGATCCATATTTGACAAGCTGTCAAAGTCCCAAAAATGGTCAAATATGACCAAGTGTTCCTCAAAACTTGGTTAGGGCCAACAGGCCCCCAACACTCAGTTGTGACGTCACTCAGGTTTAGGTAACTTTGCCTCAAAGGTCTCGATCTTGGCTCGAGCTGCTTCAACTTGTCTCTGTGCTACTGCTTCTTGCTCAGTGAATTCCTGAACAACCGCTTCGCTGATAGGTCCTTCCAGTTGCTGCTCGACTGTAACAACTACTTGTTCTAGTAGTGTTCCTTGGCCTTCAATTTCTACAAACAGTAGGTAGGCTGCCTCCTGGCTTGGCTGGAGTTTATGGGTGACTTCCATCACTCTGTTATGCGTGGTAAGAACAAGCTATTGGGAAGTGCGCTATTCCTAGGATATCTTCATCCTCTCGATGGGTGACAGGAGCTTGAGCTGTGCCTGTATTGTATCTGCGTGCTGCTTTGCTTCCTGGAGTTGGGACTCCAGTTTCTTCAACTCTGGGTCTTCAGATAGTTGTTCATATATTCGCAGGCTTCTGCTACTTAGCTATTTACATTCTGCAACAAGTGTTTTAATGCCGGTCACGGAGCGAAATGATCTGTTGACTGCTTCTTCAATTCCTCTCTGCTTTGCGAGCAACTGCTCTTTCTCTTTTTAGATCTTCGCTCTGTCTTCTTCAAATTTTTCTTGGAGAGCATTCTTCTCTTGTTGCGCGGCTCGGTGTTCTTCAATAATTTCCTCCTGTGCTTTCTTTAGGGCCTAGGTGGCCTGTACCTTTTCTTCCTGAGCATGTTGAAGGTGTACTTCGACTGTATCAACAATCTTGTGGAGCTGAACTGATTCATCTCCCACTTCTGTTGTTATTTCTGGCAGAGGTGCAATAGATATTGCTTGGCTAGACTGGAGTGCTTGTTGTACTCCTTGGAGTGTGATCTCAATTTGGCTATACATGTGTTCCTGCTTCACTTCCTGCTTCTCTATGATTTCCTTTGAAACATCATTGACCATTGCAACAATGAAATAAAAGTCATCCAATGTGAGGGCAGTTCACATGTTGGTTACAGGGGTTCTTGGTTTCTTTCTGGAGGAATATTTCAGAGGTGAAACCTTCCTTTTATTCGATGAGTCTTCTTCATCCCTAGGCGGTGGTACTTTGAATTTCTATTGTTCAGTTTATGTACCTTCCTCATCATCACCTTCTTCATCTGGTGTAATGGAAGCCATCCTTACAGATAGGTTGTCAACATCCTAGACTTCTTCAGTCTTCTTCGTTGTCTTTGCTTTCTTTGTCTTACTGGGCTCAAGTGTATCCTGCGCAGTTCCGAGGCTGTCAATGTCGGACATTTCTGCGGGGTCTGCTGAAGATAGGAGGTCCATTGACCATTCCTTGGTGATCTCTTCCAGGTCTTCTTCTGTCAGCTTATAATAGGACTGAAGCTGTTCCTGGTGCTCATCAGTGCGTGGGGTTAGGTATATAAAGTAGCGGTCCGCGCTGAACTTTATTAGAGGTCAAAATCTCTGTAAAGTGTTCAGGGTTATGTGAGGTTCACTCCTTATGGTTGCTTTCAATTGGTTATAGTACGCGTGGAAAACAACATTCGATTACCATTTCTTCCTCATGTCGTTCGAGTACCATAATGTACTGAACTTCGTGGCTAGTGGCTCAAAGGGGTCAAGTTCTAGGAAGGTTGTGCCTTCTGGTAGCTCCCATGCAACAAAAGCGATCAGTATCAGGAGCCAACTAAAATGGAATTCATGCCCCTGATCCTGGGCTTCTCTGCAGTCAATCTCCAGTTGATTCACCAGGTACTTCGCCCAGTTCATCTATAGTCCTTCTGCGCACTTTCCTGCGAGGTCAACTACAAAGCCAGATACTTGTGTTGGTTGATTCTTGTGTACCAACTTCCCTGCGATCAGTTGGAATGAGAGGCACACTGTGCCACTTTCAATAGAAGCTACCTTGTAGCCTCTCGCACCTTTCTCAACATCGCCATAGGCTTCTTTGATATTATGTGCAAGAGCGCGGTCTGCGGTCTTTCCAGGATAATACTCATGGGGATCAAGGCCCTGCATGCTAAGCCCGGTGATCCTATTGATCAACGTCGGATCAACAGTTATGCGACGATCTAACCACATGTATCCTCCATGGTAACTTGCTAGTAGAAATTTTACACAAGCATTCACCTCCCGGTGTCTGCCGAAGTGCGGTATTTTCATAACGTTGAGCAAAGTAGATTGCGTGAGGTTCATTGTCCATTGTTGAGGGATGATCTTCAAATTCTTTCCCTTAATTCTCATCAAGTACTTATACGGGGCAAGCATGATGTAAACTTTACGGTCCCCCAGGTTGAAGTCACAAAACTTCAATGCTGTAATCTTGTCTTGATCTGCGCGGTAGGTGCATACTCCTTTCGGTAGATATGCAGTGACTAGGGTGTATTCAAAGTCTCTAGGGACACTGTCCCTATTAATCTCACTGCTCAGAGGGGGTATGTTAGCTGGTAGGATGGATGGCACTAACTTAGCATTAGCTATGTCGTCCTTATTCTTAGTTCTTCTCTCTGCGCTGGCTCGAGATGTTCCTGCTCGAGCAGTCAACGGGGAGGCTTGCACTCCTCTCCTCGATGATTCTTGGACTCCGGTGGACATTCTTCTTTCTGACATGACTCTCTCAGTCATTAAATCGAGAAGGACCTCTGTGACATATTCCTCCGGTGTGGTGAGCTCGTCGGACATACGCACTTGGGAAAGATAATTGGGGTCACGATGATCTCAAAATACTGCACTAGGATGAACAATCTGCTTGCAATGATCAATGTAGACAATCACTAGTTCTGCGGGCTTCGACTTTTCAGTTGGCAAAAGTGTTCTTCGGGCACGATGCTTGCAACGGGTATGCTTGCAACGGAAATTCATCAACAGTATGCTTGCAATGGGTATGAATCTTCCATGAACATTGATCCATCCGTTATGGCATGGTCCAACGGTCTGGTGGTGATCCTTTAATGCTTTTCTATCCGTTTAGGGTGGAAGTCGAACAGGTATATCGGTCCAACGACTATATTTCTTCTCCACGACGAAGTGTCATATGTCGTTGTTCTGATATCTCGACGAAGCTCAATTCCTGTGATTTTTCCTTTTGCGAAGTTTCCTCTGAAATCTTTTGTAACTTTTCGATCTTGGCTCTCTTCTTACCTAGCTTCCTAGCCTTCTTTCCAATGAGCTTTGTCTTGGTCATCCTTTTTCCATTCTGATTCTTATCTTCTCTTGACATAGTCACTTCGTGATGCTGAGATTCTTTCTTCAGATCCAAGGGTAATACTCCTTCATTATATGGATTAGGTATTTCGGTCTTCTGTGGTTCCTCTAATGCTCTTATAGATTCGAAATCCAAGTCCCTGGTGTTCAATAGCTTAGATATGTTCTCTTGTTCTTCCATCAAGTAGGCGATCCTTCGAGTCATAAATTCCATGAGTTCTTGCTTCTTCTGTTCTAGAGATTCCTTTTCTTCTTTTCTTCAGATCTGGTCTTTTTCAATACAGATCTTGCCTAACAAAGCTGGAAATGGGGCATGGTCCTCAATAATTTTAATAACTTTGAATTCTTCCTCTGTCGAGGCTCCATGGGTACTCATAGCTATCTGGGTAATCCTGCCACATAGGGTTACCATTTTTCCGTTAAACAACCCTATTTTTCCTAGTGAAGGAATCATATCAAACCTTCCTAGGGTTTCCCAAGTACTTTCTATCATAATGTTCATCTGTGTTCCCTCATCCAGAGCACCGTCAATGTCGAAGTCTCCTATTCTTACTCAATTTCCTTCTTTTCTTTGAAGATCTCTGACAAACTGACATCTTTATGTCCATCCATGGTTTCTTTCATTTTCAGTAACATAATCTTTGATTCTTTCTGGGTTTATTCTATAATCTTAGTCTCTTGATATCCTTTAGAGTTTTCTTGCTCCATATTCATATTTTCAAGTCTAGCAATCATTCTAGGGCAATCCAGTACTTCATGGTCCATAGCCTTACAACATAGGCAACTAGGGTTTCTCCCAGGGAATTCCTTAGTAAGATGTCATGGCCTTCTGCAACTGTAACAAAGATTTAATCCTCTCTTTCTCTTCAATGATCCCCAAATTTTCTTGTACTGCTTGCTAGGGTCATAGTGGCTAGCCTGCAAAAATTTCTTTCTAGGATCCTACATCCATTGGTTAGTCCAAAAATTCTTTCTATGCATAGGTATAACATATCTATCATTATACTTATCAGATCTATTCATATCAAACTTTCTTTCATCTATTAATACCCTAGTTTTTAAACTAGGAAAAAATCTATCAAACATACCTAGATCCATGCTCTAGAAACAAAAAAAATCACTTGTCTTACTTCTACAGGGCACAAATCTTCCAGATCTAAGAACTTTTAACTATTCTTACCTTTATCAGAGCACAGAGCTTACAGATCTTACTTCTTTCCTTCAGTATCAACTGCTTTTCTTGAAGATCTGACTTCTTTCCTTCAGATTTGTCCTTCCTTCTTCAACATAGATATTTTCAGATCAAGTGGATCACTGCACACTAGGGCATAGATCCACGCACAAAGCTTTCACAATTTCAGGACGAATCTTTGCACAAAGCTTCTTCTGCTCAGTTCCTAGCAATCACAGTTTCAGGTCCCCGCAACGGAACCATTTGTTGGCACAGGGGCAGACCCAGGGTTCAACGCTACAACAACACACCAACAAAACCCTAACTACCAGCCTTTTCGGCAACACCTGCAAAGCATATGAAGTCTCACCCGAGGTAGAGGTAAGGGTGGTTGCAAGACTCAGGTGACTGCAACCTTAGATGGGACACAGATCTGTGATTATAACACTTAGCAATCACCTAGCATAGATTATTCATCAATATTCAACCCTTATGATACTTCGCAGATAGCACAGAGCATCGCAGTATGTACTTAAATCTAAGATAATTCATCACTTAGCCACAACATGATGGATTAGATTCGACAGATCAAGCACTAAGCATCTTACATACTAGATCTAAAATTCATTCATATCTCAGAAGCACAAAGCATAAATAGATCTATCTAAACACATCAAATCACTTAGCAAAGGAAGAGACAAACACATCAGGTCGAGGCATAGAGCACAACACATAGATTTATCGTGGTTCACCCCCACCTTGGGGCTACGTCCACAAATTATTCATCTTTATTAGCTTCAGTTAATCAGGTTACAACACAGAGCCATCCAAATCCCTCTTTGCATAGGACAAAAGATCTGCGCAGCTCGCTAGATCCTTCTTCCTTGCGTTGTAGTACAAATCCTTCTATAATCTCTATAATAACTTGCACTTAGCTCTGTAACCCTTCTACAATCATGCACAGAGCATTACTAACACTTAGCTTACATCACATAGATAGGCTACTGTCCCCTTACTTACTTCGCCTAGACATGTATTTATACATTACAAAAGTGGGCCTAAGCGTGGGTAAACCCACGGGCCGACATCCCTTTCCCATTACATTAACCCAAAAACCCAAAAAAGGACTCAAAAAGGGGTCTAGCTTCCACGATTTCCGCTTCGCGTTGTGCTCCATCTTTGACAAGCTGTCGAAGTCCCAAAAATGGTCAAATATGACCAAGTGTTCCTCAAAACTTGATCAGGGCCAACATAATTCAAATTGGCATCCATGTGTACAATATCATTATGGATTGTAATATTCTCATGAGAAACTAGTTCTTCCAACTAAGTCTCCATTACTCCACTTTTGGGAATTATAATGTATTTCAACCATCGCAAATACTCCTCTAACCTCACACATTAGGGGGCATATGTTATAGCAAGTTTTGCCTCACCCCATGCAACTTGCTCAGAAGGCCTTTCCATTTCCCTATGTAGACTTGAAGTCCCCTTTTTCACTTCCCAGAGCCAAAAAGTCATATTTTTCCACATATATGTGCCCTATCAGTTAGGCAACATGCATATACGCAGTTTGCACCACTACAACTCACGTACATCGAGTTTGGTGCTCAAAATTATAAATTGTGTTGGGTTTCCATGTCACGTCATGAGATCCATGATCCTTGACCTTCCATATACTGGAAACATTCAGACTCAGCCCTTTAGTTCCATTTGAAGGCTATAAAATGGGCCATATCCAAACCATGGAAGATGAGAGAATTCAACTTTTGAGAGCAAAGATACTCTGGAGAAATTTTCACTTAACATAGAGTCTGCATCCCTTTGTCCTTTAAAGTATGAACACATTATTTATCCCCCAAGCTCTTCCCTCTTTGATGGAGAACATCATTGTTTCTCTTATATGAGATTGCCTTTGGTGGAGTATTGAAGTGTTGGAGGCCCAACTGGAAGGGACTTAGTTTCTTGGTTTCAAGACGTGCCAACATGAAAGTTTGTCACTTATACACTTTTGTTGATCATATTTTAATAGAAATACTCTTTTCTCGTCTAATTGATATCTTGCAAATATTTGAATTATTATTCCATGGGTGTATTTTTTATGAATGTTAATGGACTATGCTATTGTATATGCTAACTTTATCTATTATCACCATATGCTTGTGTATCTTTCTTGTTGAGGACAATTTGTAGGTATAAATCTTTGAGTTGTGTGCTAAACGGTGGTCTTCATCAAACATCTGAACAAGGTAGGCTCTTTATCTTGTCTCATTAGCATTTACATTTATATAGGATAGTTGGGGTTAGAGTCAATTTATGCATTCATTCCATATGTTGTGGTTTACCCCATGCCATAGAGTGATTTTCCTTGTAACAATAGGAGAATGACTGGCATGGTAGATTGGTAATGAAGCCAAATTCAGAATTGGCTCAGATCCCTGGGCAGGAAGTAGTCAAAATAATCTATTGTCAGAAAATATTATACAACAAATTCAGGAAAGGGGATTTTTCCATCTAAATCAGTTAGCAGATCCAGAAACTTCCTCAATTTTGAATCAAGGTTGGCTAAGTGATGCTCAGGTGGGGTTGGGAGCACATCAAACAAAAATCTGGTCAAAATATCTCTTGGCTTTGAAAACTACACACGTCAGGTTCACAGACAGGGAGGATGAACTAGTCTGAATACATGCAGAGCATGGCACTTACACACCAAAGAAGGGGTATGCTCATCTAAACCTTGAACTGTTACTTAGAGATCCAAATTGGTGGTGGAAAGGCCTGTGGAATTCTAGGTTCCCTTTAAAAAGTCACATTTTTATGTGATGTTTATTAGAAAATAAAATCCCAAATTGGAATCGTATGAAAAAAAAGGATGATCAAAGGACCAGTTGGTGCTCTCTATGCAAAAATGATGAGGAATCGACAAACCATCTCTTTCTCTCTTTCCATTTTACGAAACATGTTTGGAAATATTGCTCCTCCTTCTTAGAATTAAACTTCTCTTGGAGGGGAATTTTCATGGAAGAGGCATGGGGATCTTGGTCTTCAGATGCTAGTAAAAAGAAAATAAGAGCTTTACCTTTGATTTTCTATTGGGGAGTGTGGTTGGAAAGAAATGTAGCGATATTTCAAAATTAGATGGCCTCACCAGAGTGTAAAACAACACAAGGTCTAAGTATCCTGGAACATTTCCCCCAAGATAAGGATTCCCCTCCAATGAGAATTGTACGCATAGGACAAGTGGACAAAAATGTTCCGTGGGATTTTTTTGATGGAGCATCCTAGAACAATGGACTAGCCTGTGGGGGAGGTGAGGTTCTTTCCTTATCGGATTCCCACTTCTTTAAGTTACAAATGGGACTTGGATCCAACTCAAACAATTACACTGAACTTATGGCCTTAAAACTACTTATTCTCTTTGCAAGAGAAAAGGGGGAAACTTCACTTCAAATTTATGGTGACTCCTTGAATGTAGTGAACTGGACCAAGAAGCTACTTTCAAATACCTGTTCCACAGATTCCTTCCCGAAGTGTTCAATTCTCATTATATCTTCTCAATTGTAATTTAAGAGGTCCGATAATGTATGTATATTGGCTCTCCTGAGGCAGTTATAGACTCTTGGGGGTAACTCTATTTGGTCAATGAAAATATGTTGAAATGCAATTTTTTTTCTTTCGTTTCCCCCGTATTAGTCAATACGTGCGAAAGGGGGAAGGGAGGCATATTAGACCCTTTTCTATTGTTCATTCAATCGATGTTTTTTTCCTCTCCATGCAGGAAGGGAATAAATAACAAGATCAAAATTCGAGAAGCTTCAGAAAGTGCCTCCCTAGGAGTTAACCCCCCATTCGTCCATATTTCCAGGAAAAGGACTTCTCGTATTTCATTTCCGCTCCCATAGGAATGAATACTATAATTCGCATCATGAACAAGCACAAAAATAACATCTATAGGAAAAATTTTGTCCTGACAATTATTTGGACTATGTATAATATATCCGCGATTTTTTTCAATTTGTAATCTTATATCAGAAGTAATTGATTTAGTAAGTCTAGCTATATGTTGTGTAGTATCAATTATTTTCACAGAAGGTGGTAATATGATATCTTGAGCAGACACATTTGTGGGTCCAACGATACAGATAGAAGCTCCTCAGATTCCATACGAATCACTTCTAAGTACAATTTTTTTTAGATTCATCAAAATGTCATGTACTGATTCTTCGATACCTATTATCGCGGAATATTCATGTTTTATGTTTTTCAATTTAACATGTGTGATACATGTTCCTTCTACTTCTCCAAGTAAAACTCTTCGCATTGCGATGCCTATTGTATCGGCTCAACCTTTGCGGAGCGGGGATAGAGAAAAACGACCATAATGAAGACGCCCATTGTATGCTCTAGATTCGATGCACTTCCATCGTAGTGTCTAAATAGAGACTGAGATTTCATCTCGAATCATACCAAGATTATTTGATCAGATCATAAAAACATTTCTTTCTCTTGAAATTCATTCAATTCTTACACACGTCTCTTTTTGGGAGGTCTACATCCATTATGTGGCATAGGGGTTACGTCACGTACAAAACTTCATAATATGCCACTTCTACGAATGATTCGTAATGCTGTATCTCTCCCCCGACCAGGGCCACTTATCATAACTTCGACTCGTTCCATACCTCGATCCATTAATTTACGAATAAAATTTCCTGCTGCAGTCTGGGCAGCACATGGTATACCTCTCCTTGTACCTTTGAATCCACAGGCACTGGCAGAAGACCAACACAAAACTTGTCCCCGTACATCTGTAATAGTAACAATGGTATTGTTAAAACTTGCTTGACCATAAATAACTCCTTTGAGTACTCGATTTTCATTCCTACGTGAACCAATTCTTCTTTTAGTTTTTGACATATTAATCATTACGAGTTCAGTTTGAAAAATGCATATCGAAATCTATTTTACCACTAGATCCGTTCATTTATATAGAAGAGGATTACCCCTGTTTTTGCTTATGTCTCGGATTGGAACAAATTATCATAACTCATTTCTGTCTACAAATTGGTTGACATTTTCCACAAATTCTACGAATAGAAGCATGAGTTTTCATATTTGTGACCCTCCAATTTTCTCATATTACATTTTTTTCACTGAGAAAGAGAGTCCATTGAATCTATGATTCTCGATCCCTATCAGATGTTCAAAAAGTGATTCAATTGTTTGAATATTTGTTGCTAAGTCTATATATTATACGTCCTTTGGTTAAATCATAAGCACTTAATTCGACCTTGACCCTATCTCTTGGTAGTATTCGTATGGAATTATTTCGAATCCTACCTGAAATATGAGTCAGAATATGACATCCATTATCTGTCAGAACTCGAAACATACCGTTGGGGAGTGATTTAGTAACCAAACCTTCCGCATGGATCAGATTTTGTTTGTTCATCGAATCTTCTCCTCTTTTGATAAAAAAAATTTACTAACGTGCTTGGATGAAGATGAATGGTGTCTCGAACCAAACTCACTCCAACTTTTCATACCATGGGGATATCTTACAAAATCCATATTTTTGGACAAAATTCGGATCAATTACCATACATAACATAATATTTCTCCTCCAATTTTTTTCTGTTGAGCCTCTCAATCCATCAAAATCCCTTGGGAAGTAGAAAGAATTACGATCCCCATTCCACCTAGAACTTTTGGAATTTATCGATAATTGGAATAAATTCTCAAACCAGATTTGTTGGTACGCTTTGACGTAGTCATATATGTCCTTTTCTTCCTTCTCCGATATTTTAAAGTCGAGATAAAAAAAGATTTTTGGCCTTCCTGATGTTCCCTAAGATCTTCTATAAAACTTTCTCGTAAAAGGATCCTTCCAATGTTCTTGGTAATATTAGTAGTTGTTACTCGAACCATTCTTTTTTCTACCATGTCAGTGTTTCTTATAGAAGTAATTAGATTTGCAATAGTATCGTTACCCATGATCAACGAATTCTTAGGAATTCCTGGTCTCGATATAAAAGGCATGTTCGATCTTCTTTGAGGAATATGCCTGAGGTGCAATGAATTGATCCTTGTATCATTTGATGAACTATCAGTAGAAGATTTCTACAAGATTTATCAGTACTTATAATACTTTGGGAGCCAATGAAACTATTTTCGTGAAATTCAATTGTCTCAATTCCTGAGAAACCAGACCAAAAACTCGAGTTTCTTTTGGATTTCCTTCCTGATCAATGACAATTGCTGCATTGTCATCAGATCGTATCATCATTCCATTGTCACGTTCAAATTATTTATAGGTGTGTATAACTACGACTCTAACCACTTTCGATTTTTCCAGGGGCATGTTAGGTACTGCTTCTTTAATTATAGCAATGATAACATCACCTATATGAGCACATTTACGATTACTTGCTCCTAGAACTCGAATACACATTATTTTTCGGGCTCCACTGTTATCCTCTATATTCAAATACGTTTGAGACTGAATCATTTTTCCTCCAAAAGATTTGTTACTTCGGCAGATAACATGCAAAAAAAAAAAAAAAGGAAGAGTTCTTACCAACTAGTAATCTTCTTCCACTAGAAAGAGCTCTTTGATTATGTATGGGTTAAGTAGTAACAAATTGAGTATGTATAGGCATTTTGTATGCAACTATTCTAGCAGCTGCTCTAGCAATGGTTTCAGATACTCCACCCATTTCATAAAGTATTCGACCTGGTCTGATGATGAATACCCAATATTCGGGAGATCCTTTCCCGGAACCCATACGTGTTTCTGCAGGTCTCATTGTAATAGGTTTTTCGGGAAATATACGTACCCATATTTTTCTGCCACGACGGGCATAATGAGTAATTGTTCTTTTTCTAGCTTCTACCTGCCCAGATGTGATCCAAGCAGGTTCAAGTGCTTGAAGAGCAAATCTACCGAAACAAATGTGATTGCCGCAATAAGATACTCCTTTCATTCTTCCCCTATGTTGTTTACAAAATTTTGTTCTTTTTGGGTTATAGTTGATGGTTAATAGTATTTTGATCCCATCTCTAATCCAGAACTGGACATGAAAGTTTCTTCTCATCCGGCTCCTCGTGAATAATCCATGTCAAATTGGACAATCAATGTGTAGTTATTAGTTATATATAAATGAGTCTATATCTA
>ML802764.1:84001-113908 GCA_009831015.1 Picea engelmannii
TATCCATCCAAGATGGAAGAGTTCATGTGTGACACAACTTCATATACTTTACGTTCCCATATTAGAGTATAGTGCTTCACTTCTTTCCATTAAAACAAATGCCCGTTGGTGTTCCAAAAGTTCCTTTCCGAGCCCCTGGAGATGCAGATGCAAATTGGGTTGACTTATACAACCGACTTTATCGAGAGAGATTACTTTTTTTGGCTCAGGATATCAATCACGAGATTGCAAATCAACTCATGGGTCTCATGGTATATTTGAGTGCAGAAGATGCAAATAAAGTTATGTTCTCATTTATGTCACACTTTTCTATTGGTTCCATTAATTGAAGAAATTGAAAGGATTTTAAACAGTTTTGACTCTTTCTCTATTCATCACGTCTACATAGAACTAAATGTTGATGCAGTCGCTCTATCAAAATCTGGCATAGAGTTGACTTTTGGCTCCTAGACTATACATGAACCAAAATATGGTACCATGACAAATTATATTCACACTCCTTTTATTTAGACATATCGGATCTACTTGTTGATTACTTGCTCAATTGGACAGTTTTGACTACAGTCGGTTCTGCTATGTACAATGTTAGACTACTACATCTTTCAAAAGATTATTTTGCAGTTTTTTGCTTACTGTTCATATCTCTTTTTGCTAGTACTCTTTCTAGTTGTTTCGACATATTGGTTTTTTGGATGTAAGTGGGACCCTGGCTGGTGATCGCATGGTTTTCCAAAGGTGGGATGACACTCTTTTTGACACACATGCCTCGTCGGAAGCATTTTTTGTACTATGAACACAGACTGATATGGCATTGTTTTATGCATAAACTGAAATACATGTTTTGACATGTATCTACAGAATGTAATTTTATTTCCTATAAATAAAATTATGTTTTTTTCCAAGGAAAAAAAAACACCTACACTAACAAAAACATATACATTAATTTTTTCTTGAAAAATAACATACCATTGTTAGAAAAAATCACATTTCTCATAGTTACTCATAAGTTATATTTGGAAAAGTTATATATTCATAAAGCTAATTCAATTTCCTACATTTCATTTTTTACATCATATTCAAATTCATTGTAAAAGTACCTTGAATAATCCCTCCACATTAAGAGATTGTTTATTTTCATTGTTTACATTGTCACTAATGCGTCATGAGAGACCATCATTAGCTTGCACCCACCCTTAGCTACTTCTCAATCCCGAGTAGAGACAATAACAACTTTTGTGAAATTCACTAATGTCAAAATAATTGACATGGTGATCTATAATAAACTCAACCCATAATTAATGAAGAGAATACAATGGAACTTCCCAAGGATGACCAAATACCATGAACCACTTATCCATTTAGTGCACATTTAGTGGTTTTTCAGTGGCTAGAATGTGCATCAATATATGCAAAGGTGCATCTTTCTCATATCAAGGCGTTGGCTGGTTCTACGGTCAATAAACAATTGAACAATCATGTATCTCCGATTAAATGTAAATTTTCACCTCTTTGTTGCTAAAGCAAGTTGAGTAGTATTCTCTCATCCTAGTCCTATATTTGGATATATCATATAATTGATCATGGGCATGGATAATGGAAGCAACAATGTTGTAAAGTGAAGTGGCCAATGAAATACAAAATGGCTCTCTAATGTTCCCAAGATCAATAATTAAGGTTTTGAGGTCATCTAAAAATTGATTAATTTATCTCTATGACTCTTGCAAACGATTAGGTTTTGGATAAGAGTTTTGCTCCATAGTAACAGAATAAACACTACATTTAAATGATGATAAATTATTTTTAAAAATTAAGTAAATTTATCTAATGTAACAAATATATAAATGAGATTTTAAATACATTCTATTTGGAAATGAGATTTTCTCTATAAAAAAAAATGTAGAGTACCAATGATGCCAATATCACTCCTAAGTTTATCCTAACCAGAAAGCACATGAAATTTTAAAGTATGCATGCTTTAGAAACACAAACACATTTTTAATGCATGTGTATTCTTTTTATTAAATTAAAATGCCATGGGAATTTTGTTTTTGCTTGGCAATTGTCTCCATAGAGATGGAAAAAGATGAAGCTATTTAAATAAAAGTACGTGTGCATTCATCACATACATGTTCCTGAAAATAAAAATAAATGTACATTCTTATTATAATGAAAAGGGGAAGCAACTTCATACACCGATCTATATCATTTTTTTTTAATTCATATATAATAAATGAAGTTGTAGTACTTCTCTCTCACACATAGAGTCAATAGATTTTAGATTAACTTAATAATAAAACAATAATAATATGGAATTGTAATTTTAACATTACAAAGAAAACCAACATAATTCAATGAGCTTATGGAGAGAATGTCAGAGGGTCTTCAATATTTCATTCATATAAATGTTTGGAATGAATATTGATTTTAAATTGATTTAGTAATAAATGATAATCATGATATAAAAATTTAAATTTAATATTACAAGTAAAGTTAACATAATTCAATCAATTTATAAAGTGAGTATCATAAAATGTTTGGAATGAATATTAATCTTAAATTGAATTAGTAATAAATGATAATCATGATATAAAAAATTAAATTTAATATTACAAGGAAAATTAACATAATTCAATCAACTTATAAAGTGAATATCATAAAGTAAATATTAAAAAATCATATATATTAATAAAATAGTTAATTATCATAGTATTCATGTTTTTGTAAGATATACATAGTTTATGTAAACATAGTAATGAATCAAAATCCCATATTTTCCTTCGATGTCCCTACGCCTCAGCTATATGGATAGAACTTAAAAGATCTTTGGGTTCACACTATAATTGGGAAGGAGACAACACCGAAAACACTTTAAAATCTTGGATAGAAAATCTAAACACGACTTCTTTTAGATACCTTCCATTAATTGTTGGGTGGGGCATTTGGATTGCCAAAATTTCTTTGCTTTTTCAAAATGGAAATCCCTCTCCTACTCACACTGCAATTTCTAGCCCGACAATCCTCGTAGCTTATCCTTAGCAAAAGGAACATCTCTAATACTCATATCCACAAGGACATTCCTTGGGATTTCTTTGATGGTGCATTCCAAGGAAATCCTTCTATAGGAAGGGCTGAGGGAGTCATTTTCCTTGCAGAGGATCACTCCAACTCTTTTACAACAAATTTGGGCCCAACAACCAATAATTATAGTGAATTCATGGCTCTAAAACTCCTCCTCTTTCTGGAAATGGAAAAAATATCTCTCAAGTCAATGTATATGGGGATTCAAAGCTTCTCATTAGGTGCATGAATGGACAACATATCTACATAATTACACTCTACATCCACTTTACCAGGTTATACAAAGGTTCATTTCATATTTCACTCATATTTCTTTCTCTCATGTGTATGAGAGTTAGAACAAGGAAGTTGGTTTGGAATTGGCTAGAAGCATATGGAAGGTCATTGAAAAGGTCACAAATGGATGAATATCTTCAAGCCCCTTGGCGACAAACATGACAAATAGTATCTATGTTAACTTTTTGGACAAAGTTGAATGTATTCTTCACTATTGGATAATATGTTTTTTGATGTACACTATAAGACTTTTGTACAAGATTATGGTAAAAAAGAGGACATGGAAGAATGCTCATAGCAAGAATGTTTTAGACATAAAAAATAAAAAAATAAAAAAAAACTTGGACATTTTTTCTAATGAGATTCCATTTATATCTATCTATATAATTTTGTTACCTCAATAAAATTACTTACTTTTTTTCCGTTAAAAAAATAAAATAAATATTCATATTTTTTTAATGTTTAAATTAAATACTAACATAAAATAATAACAAAATTAAATAACCTTTACATATACAATTTAAGACAATTTCATAACTAAAGAACTTCACTTTTTGATATGATAATTCAATCACTAAAGACCTTCACTATCACTTCTCACTATCCATATGTTTTCAACATGGAGTAACCCAATAAACAATAAAATGACAAATAAAACCCTAACATTATGTTTACTTTCTCAAGGAATAAAATCATTATCAATTATCAATGAGTATCCATATGTTTTCAACATGTGAATCACATGTATGACAAATATCACTTTTCACTATCCATATGTTTTCAATCCCCCTCCTCCCCTCAGGGGAGGGGACCCCTCTGCTTTCGCTTACTGTTATTTAGACCATCAAGTTTTCGGCACCATCAAGCCTTCAAGCCAGAATCTCTCGATTTTCTCTCTTCAAACCGCTGATACTATCTACCCTGCTCGGATTCAGCTGCTATCCATATGTTTTCAACATGTAGTAACCCAATAAACAATAAAATAACAAATAAAATCCTAACATTATGTTTATTTTTCACAAGGAATAAAATCATTATCAATTATCAAAAAATAACCCAATAAACAATAAAATGACAAATAGAAACCCTAACATTATGTTTATTTTCACAAGGAATAAAATCATTATCAATAAGTATCCATATGTTTTCAACATGTAAATCACATATATGACAAATATCACTTCTCACTATCCATACCATATGTTTTCAACATGTAGTAACCCAATAAACAATAATATAACAGATATACTCCTAACATTATGTTTACTTTAGGAGCCCAATAAACAATAAAATAACAAATATACTCCTAACATTATGTTTACTTTTCACAAGGAATAAAAACATTATCAAATATACTCCTAAAATTATGTTTACTTTTCACAAGGAATAAAATCATTATCAATTATCAAAATAAGTTTTATGTTTACTTTTCACCAAGAATAAAATCATTATCAAATATACTCCTAAAATTATGTTTACTTTTCACAAGGAATAAAATCATTATCAATTATCAAAATAAGTTTGATGAGTGATGATGTATATTCTATCATTTTGTAAGAATCCTTTTGAATAGTTGGACTCAAATAATCCAAAAACTTTTGAATATACCTTTTTGGAATTAATAAAGAAAAGAAAGTTATAATAAAGAATGATCAACCCAACTACAATCTTAGTCATGTGTAATGATCCATGATTTCCCCCTGGATGATCCTTTTTTCCAAATACAATATTAATCAAGAGTAATTGTCCATGATTCTATCATGTATGAGTGTTTAATTTAGGGAAAATACTTGTGTTATGGGTTGATAAACCAATGGTACTCAGTAAAAACCCCATTGATAAGAATATTTTTTACCTATCCTTTGTTAAGTAATTAAATATTGTAATTATTAAAAAAAAGTAAGGGGTGTTGGGAGGGAAGAAAGATGAAGGGACATCAGGTAAGGAGAATATAAAGGGATAATTTAAACATATTTTATTTTATATATAAAGTAATAGAGAGCAGAGCTACAATAACGTCCACTCCATTGTTATGGCCGTTTTTTCACTGATCCCTGGTATTCTTGATCACATTTTGGAGCAGGGAATAATCCCCCTCATGCCATGGCACACCCGACCCCTTCTGATGTCCTTGAGAAGACCCTGGAGGGACGCGTTACACACAATTGGAGTACAAGGCATAAACAGATTAGACCCCATTGGAAAGGGCATTTTTCCATCTAAATCAGATACCAGATCTAGAAACTTCCTTAATTTGGAATCAAGGTTGGCTAAGTGTTGCTCAGGTGGGGTTAGGATCACATCAAATGAAAATCTGGTCAAAATATATCTTGCATTTGAAAACTACACACGTCAGGTTCACAGACAGGGAGGATGAACTAGTCTGAATACATGCAGAGCATGTCACTTACACACCAAAGAAGGGGTATGTTCATCTAAACCTCGAACTGTTACTTAGAGAGCCAAATTGGTGGTGGAAAGGCATGTGTAAGTCTAAGTTCCCTTTAAAAAATCGCATTTTTATGTGGTGTTTATTAGAAAATAAAATCCCAAATTGGAATCGTATGAAAAAAAGGATGATCAAAGGACCAGGTTGGTGCTCTATATGCAAAAATGATGAGGAATCGACAAACCATGTATTTCTCTATTGCCCTTTTACGCAACAGGTTTGGAAACATTGCTCCTCCTTCTTAGAATTAAACTTCTCTTGGAGGGGAATTTCCGTGGAAGAGGCATGGGGACCTTGGTCTTCAGATGCCAGTAAAAAGAAAATAAGAGCTTTACCTTTGATTTTTTGTTGGGGAGTGTGCTTGGAAAGAAACACAACAAACTTTCAAAATAAGATGGCCTCACCAGAGTGTACAACAACACAAGGTATAAGTATCCTGGATCATTTCCCCCAAGCTAAGGATTCCCCTCCAATGAGAATTGTACGCGTAGAACAAGTGGACAAAAATGTTCCTTGGGATTTTCTTGATGGAGCATCCCAGAACAATGGACTAGATTGTGGGGGAGGTGCGGTTCTTTGCTTATCACTTTCCCATTTATTTAATTTACAAATGGGACTTGTATCCGACTCAAACAATTACGCGGAACTTATGTCGTTAAAACTACTTATTCTCTTTGCAAGAGAAAAGGGGGAAACTTCACTTCAAATTTATGGTGACTCCTTGAATGTAGTGAACTAGACCATGAAGCTACAAAGATGTCACACTTTTCTATTGGTTCCATTAATTGAAGAAATTAAAAGGATTTTAAACAATTTTGACTCTTTTTCTATTCATCATGTCTACAGAGAATGAAATGTTGATGCAGATGCTCTATCAAAATATGGCATAGAGTTGGATTTTGGCTCTTGGACTATACATGAATCAAAATATGGTAGCAGGACAAATTATATTCAAACTCCTTTTATTTAGACAGATCGGATATACTTGTTGATTACTTGCTCAATTGGATAGTTTTGACTCCAGCCAATTTATCTATGTACAATGTTGGACTGCTACATCTTTCAAAAGACTATTTTGCAGTTTTTTTCTTACTGTTTAGAGCTCTTTTGGCTAGTTCTCTTACTATTTGTTTCAACATATTGGTTTTTTGGTTGTAAGTGGGACCCTGGCTAGTGATTGCATGGTTTTCTGAAGGTGGGATGACACTCTTTTTGACCCACAAGCCTCGTCGGGAGGATTTTTTGTACTATGAACAAAGACTGATATGGGATTGCTTTATATAGAAACTGAAATACATGTTTTGACATGTATCTATAGAATGTAATTTTATTTCCTATAAATAAAATTGTGTTTTTTTTCAAGGAAAAAAAAAACACCTACACTAACAAAAACATATACATTAAATTTTTCTTGAAAAATAACATACCATTGTTAGAAAAACTCATGTTTCTCATAAGTTATATAGACAAAAGTTATATATTCATAAAGCTAATTCAATTTCTATATAATTTTGTTACCTCAATGAAATTACTTACCTTTTTTCATAAAAATAAAATAAAATAAATATTCATGTTTTTTTAATGTTCAAATTAAATATAAAAAAAAAAAAATAACAAAATTAAATAACCTTTATTTATACAATTTAAAACAACTCCATAACTAAATCATTTCACTTTTTGATATGACAACTTAATCACTAAAGACTTTCACTAATAATCACATGTATACCAAATATCACTTCTCAATATCCATATGTTTTCAACATGTATGGCAAATATCACTTCTCACTATCCATATGTTTTCAACATGTGGTAACCCAATAAAGAATAAAATAACAAATAGACCCCTAACATTATGTTTGTTTATTTTTCACAAAAATAAAATCATTATCAATTATCAAAATAAGTTTGATGAGTGATGATGTCTATTCTATCACTTTATAAGAATCCTTTTAAATAATTCGACTCAAATAATCTAATAACTTTTGAATATACCTTTTTGGAATTAATAAAGAAAAGAAAGATTCTCATAAATAATATAGATAATAATAAAGAATGATCAACCCAACTACAATCTTAATCATGTGTAATGATCCATGATTTCACAATGGATGATCTTTTTTCCAACTACAATATTAATCAAGAGTAATGATCCATGATTCTACCATGTATGAGCCTTTGTTTTCCATTGATAAGAATATATTTTATCTATCCTTGGTTAAGAAATTAAATATTGTAATGATTAAAAAAAACTGTTTAAGAGATGCAGGGAGGGAAGAAAGATAAAGAGACATTGGCTAAGAGAATATAAAGGGATAATCTAAACATATTTAGGTAGAAAGGTATACACCTATTGATAATGGATACATTTAATGATCTTTTAACAATAAATTTCAATCATATGATTATCAATTGAAGATGCTAGCATATTCTTAGTTCATAATTTTTTAGCATTTTTAAAAGTTTCAATTAACCTGTTTATTTTTTAACATTTACTTAATATGATTAAGAAATTACTATGTGACCATCTAATTGTCAAGTTCAAATGATTAACAAACTCATTACAAATTTACTCCACTATTAACTTTTTATATTTTACAATATTAAATTTATATTTGTGCCAAATTTACTTATAAAAACCTTGTAATTACAATCAATCGTTTCATATTCTTCAGTCATTTCATATTCTTTATTACATCTTAAAAAAAACTGTAATCCTTTTGGTTTTCACCAACGGCGACTTTACAGCTGTGATAGTTTTATATATAAACCAACATAGCTGCAAGAACGTCCACTCCATCGCCATGGCCGGTTCTTCACTGATCCCTGGTATTCTTGATCACATTGTGGAGAAGGGAATAATCCCCCTCTTGCCATGGCACACCCGACCCCTTCTGATGGCCTTGAGCAGAGCCTGGAGGGACGCGTTACACGCAATTGGAGTACAAGGCGGAAACAGATTAGACCTTATTGGAGAACTCACTGCTATACTAACCCGTTTGAAGCAGCCGCTTGAATGCCGTCTTGCAGTGGATTATCGTATGTATCGACACAGGTACTCAAAGCTATTCATTCTTCGCCATTATTACCTAAATGTCTTTAAAGGGCGATCAATATACAGTCCAGTCTGCTGTAGAGTTTTTAATACTACAATGACAAGTATATATACCATCAAATTATTTTTGTATATATTTTGGGATATATTATATACTAGCACAGCCACATAATTGTGGCTGATCAACGCCTAAAGGTTGATAAGATGAAAAGAATCCTTCAAAGAATATATTAAATTTTATTATTGATTAACAAATAAACGGTTGAGCTTCATTTATCTGGTGTTAATATTTTAATTTGTGTTAATCACTTACGTGGCAATCAGTTAGCTATCGAAGTAATTTTTAAATATGATTAGGTAAATGTAAAAAAGTAAACACATAAAAAGGATGTCTTTATAATAGCTAGAAAGTTAATGATTGAAATCACAGCCATTTATTTTGTGTGACTACTAAGAATATTCCAGCCATATTTAATCCTGTCCATAGAAAATTTATTAAGCACTAAACCCCTATTAAATCTGTCCATTATCAATAGATGTACGCCTGCCTTTCGGCGTAATTACCTACTACAATCTTAAAAACTCTACAGCAAGGTGCATATTTATCACCAGCTGAGAGGGTCTCGAGATTCTTCGAGATTCTTCCGTGATCATTGGATTTATAGTTTATTTATTGCTGGATGTAGTTAAGTCTTTCCGAATAACGTTTTAAATTTAAAATTTACAGGGAAAATGTGCGTTTAAGAGAATCCTGCAATATGCTGAAACTTTTCGATAGGCAATGGAGAAACGTCGCCCCCATCAGTGGACGCGGGCCATACACAAACTCTGCCGAGGAACAATTTTTAGGAGTGGTTGACGGAAGGCTGTATTTTCGTGGACGCGTGCCCGGCCCTAATCCCACCATTAGAATTATTACTTTAGACGTTGGCAGTGGTTTATGGCAATGGAAGGAAGTATGTAGAAGTGAAAATCATCTTGACTTGCTATTGCATATATGCAGATCAAACCGGGCCGCAGGTAACCTTTATGTATATCGCATATGTCGCAGAGGGCGTCATGTGCGTTCTATATTGGATGTAACAGATTATTATTTGGATATAACAGAGACACCTGCATTGGAACAAATGACTGGTAGGGCACGGCATGTACATTTTCTCTCCAGCATGTACACTCCGCAGCCACTTTTTGTGCATGTGGGGAACAGACTGTATTACTTTGGGTCAGCCGCAGTTCCTTACACAGAGGGTGTTTTGTTTTTTCACCTGATTACCGGCGCATAGCACAGAAGCATAGTCCAAGCTCAGTTTGGAGGCAATCTGAATGTTGAGAAAAATGTTCTGCTTGTAGGTTACTACGACAGGAATTTCCATATACTGAGATATGATTCGACAAATGCACGTTGGATAAGAGCTGGATGGATGTTATCGCCGGCTCATCGTGATCCTGTATTTCTATGGACTTGGTGTGTTGAATACGATGACGAAGGTGAGAAGCAGTTGTGGATATATATTCGCTCGCGTAGAGAAGATGAGGGTTTCAACCTGTGTAAATGGCAAGTGGTACAGAGGTTACGGGAAGGAAGATTTATCCACAAAATTTGGGATGACACCGTGCTGCCTGAGGGAGAAGTAGAATGTGAACTTGTTAATCCCACACCACTTGACCAACCCATTGAACCTCTTAAACATATTTGTGTCAGTGGCTTACACGGCTTTCACCGGAGCGACTCAACTAATTTTGAAGATATACCTCGCGTTGATGACTCAACTAATTTTGAAAATATTTTGAGTTTTTTTGACGGGAATTCAACTAATTTTGAAAATATTTTGAGTTTTTTTGACGGGAATTGGGGGATGTAAATCTGGATAAAATTGTTATTTTATGTTGTTTAAATTGCATTTTTGAATGCATAAATGGATTCAGCATGCTGAAAAGCCCTTGAAACATTTGGATTACATGAACTTAGCCACTCAAATCTGCAGATTCAACCATTTCTCACCTGATTTCGGGCAAAATCAAATGGAAAAATCACAGGAAAACTGTCAAAAGATAAAACGTTTATACTACTACCTTTCAGAAAGACAGAGGATTAAAATGTTTTTAAACATGAGATACATAACCTGAATAAACCATTTTCTTGAGCTTTGTTATTGTTTGTATACTAGTGAAAACATATCATAAAATCACAGGAAAATTGCCAAAAGATAGAAAGTTTAGACTACTGCCTTTCAGAAAGACAGAGGATTAAAATGTTTTTAAACATGAGATACATAACCTAAATAAATCATTTTCTTGAGCTTTGTTATTGTTGATATACTAGTGAAAACATATCATAAATTTAGTCGTATAAATAAGAATTTTTAGTACAAATTTATATATTTGGAAAAGTTAATATAGTTTGACCGTACATCATGGGTGAAATGCCCTTCAATAGACAGACACTAGTGTTCCTTTATATGGAGTCTCAATTAGACTTCACACCATTTGGGATAGGAGTTCCATTCAGATTCTGACCCAAAAGGGGGGTGTGAGTAATTAATGGAATGCAAAAATGTAGTGTGTGAATGTCTTCATTAAATGAAGAGATATGGATGTCTTCCATTGCTTTATATCAAGCCTACACAGTTAGTTGTTACATGACAAGGATTAATAACATATATTTATGAATAAATGCATGTACAAAGATGTATCCTACAATAACTCATTCATAACTATTTATCCATTTATCTCATACCATTAATAATAAAGAAGAAAATAAACATACTATAAGAGACACAACATTCACATAAGAGAAGTCTATAAATGAATAATGTAACCTTATAGCATTCACAGTAACTATTAGGTACCAAAATAGCAGCAGAACAATAAAATGTAGAGAACCAAAACCAAAAAGAATACATTTATTGATAGGAAGCAATGTTCACTTGCCTCTTCAAGGGGGCAACCTTCAACAAAGCAACGCTTTATTACAATAATTCACACCACATCTATTACAATGATAATAACACATATTCATGAATACATGCATGTACAAAGATGTCTCATACAATAACTCATTCATAACTATCTATCCATTTATCTCATACCATTAATAATAAAGAAGAAAACAAACATACTATGAGAGACACAACATTCACATAAAAGAAGTCTATAAATGAATAATGTAACCTTATAGCATTCACAGTAACTAAATGTTCACTTGCCTCTTCAAGGGGGCAACTTTCAATAGAGCAACAATCTATTACAATAATTCTCAAGACAAAGACTTATCATGCATCCTACTCTTAGTTATATTAATTCTATCTTTTAAAAAACATTCTAGGGGAAGATCTTCTAGAAGCGAAAACTTATATTAGATCTTATTGCATTGACTTGTTCACATTTATTAAATTTTTCTTATTAACTAATGTCGGCCTTTATTACATGGAAAATATATTATTCTACCTACATGAGGGGTTAGGGAGGTTAGGTACCTAACATGCCCTCCCCCTTGAAGAACAACCTTGTTCTTAAGTCTTGAGATGAAGAAATTGTTGCAAAGTTCTATATTTCCACTGAACTAACACTTCATTGATGGTGCGCTGACAGAGGCAACACTCTCCCTGGTCCAAGATTGCTTGTGGTTGCAACCAAATGGAACCTTCTTCATCCAACAAGAGACTCGTTTGAGTTTGGAACTTAGTTCCAATCACTTTATTTAAGCACGAGACATGAAAAACAAGATGAATCGTAGAATCACAGGGCATAGCTAACTGGTAGACCATAGGCCCCACACGCTTGAGAATGGTACAAGGACCATAAAATTTGAGAGCAATTTTTTGACAGTGTTCAGCTTTGAATGAAGTCTTCTTATAAGGCTGCAGACAAAGAAACACTTGGTCGCCTTCAACAAATTGACACTTGGAATGACCTTGATTTGCTTGTTGCTTCATGTGATTTTGAACCATGACCAAATTTTATTTGAGCATACGAAGAATGGCCTCTCGGATTGCAATATTTTTGTCAACCTCCTGAACCTTCGAAACCCTTGGCATGTATGAGAGAATCGGCAGTGGATTTTGTCCATAGACTACTTAAAAAATATTCATGCAAGCCATTGTATGGTAAGAGGTGTTGTACCACCATTTAGTTAGGGGTAACCATTGAGCCCACTGATTTTGTATTTCAGAAGGAAGACACCACAAATATGTCTCCAAACACTTGTTGACAACTTCAGTTTGGCCATCAGTGTAGGGATGATAGGAGGTGTTGAGATTCAATTGGGTTCCCTGGAGCCTGAACAATTCTTGCCAAAAATTACTGGTGAAAGTTGGATCTTTGTTAGAGACAATAGAATAATGCATGTTGTGAAGTTTGAAGATATTGTCCATGAAAATTTGAGCCATTGTGGACGTGGTGAATGGGTGTTGAAGAGAACATAAATGAACATGTTTGGAAAGACGATCTACTACCACCATGATGATTGGCTTATTTCTCGATTTAGGTAATCCAACAATGAAATCCATAGAAATATTCCTCTAAATAGCAAGGGGAATCAGAAGAGGTTGGAGAGTGCCTAGGGATTTGACTATTTATCCCTTGTTGCATTGACACACATCAAATTTAGCCACAAATGTGTTGATGTCTTGTTTCACACCATCCCAAAAAAAAAAGAAATTTTGACCCTTTCATAGGTTTTGGTAAACCTTGAATGTCCAACTGTAGGTGAAGCATGAAGCTCAACAAGCATTGTGGATTTAATTTGCGATTTTTTGCTTAAATATAAATGGGCTTTGTAGTGAAGCTATTCATTATGCCAAGAGTACCCTAGAGAAGCTAGAGAATGGTGTTGCAATTGTTGGATCATGCAAGAAAGTTTAAGGTCTTTCAACCATTCTTGGCGAACAGATTGGATCCAATTTGGTACAATGAAGGACAGGGAAAAGAGGAACCCTTCTTCTTCATACTTTCTGGAAAGAGTGTCAGCAACCACATTTTATTTTCCCTTCTTGTAAATGATCTCATAATCATATCCAAATAGTTTGGTCACCTATTATTATTGCTCCGAGGATGAAATTCGATGTTCCAAAAAACACTTGAGGCTCCGATGATCAGTTTTAATTTTGAAGAGTTTCTCTAAGAGATAAGGACGCCAAAGATCCATGACATGCAGAATAGCCAACATTTCCTTTTCATAGATTTATTGGCCCAAATGTATCTCTGAAAGTTGTTTTCTAGTGAAGGCCAAAGGACTCCCATCTTGCATGAGGACTGCCCCAATTCCTTTCCCTGAAGCACATTCAGAGTTTCGATGGAGCCTCTAAAGGCAACCCTGGAACAAAAGGAGCATGTGAGGTTATCTTTGGCTCTAGAGGAAATGTAGAGCTCTTCTACTCTTGGAACATTGGGCATACCACTAACAACCAGGTCGAGGCCTATGTGCTTTATCAAGGTATTCAATTGGAAAGACAACATGGCATTGATTATATTACTCTTCTATGGGACTCAAAAATTATCATTAACCATGTGAGGTTTGAGTCTCTACCTTTCAATAATCTCCTAAGTGTAATTGTCTGCCGAATCCACTAGGAGATTGAAACATTTCAAAGAGTGGAACCATTTCATGTTCTAAGGGAAAAAAATGCAGATGCAAACTGACAAGCCAATCTGGACATCTGGGAAACACTAGGGACTTTGAGGGTTAATGTGAATCTTCATGGAAACTTATCACACAGAGAATCTAGCTAGTAGAAAAAGTCACATAAAGTTTGTGAGAGAGGAAAGAGAAAGAGAGACAAGCTTGAGAGAAAGAATGAAAAGAATTGTATGCACTAATGAGAGAATAGTAAAAATACACATAATATACTCTACATGAGAAAACTAATGTGTCATAGTAGTGATCTACAGAGATGTGAAAACTCATTGACAAACTATGGAGTGAACTGCCACCTAGTCCTAGTTAATTGGCCATGCAATCATCAGTTAACTAGATAATCACAAGTGGAGTGAGGAGATAATATAGCATGCACATGTGTGGTGCCTTCTTGGTGATGATCCCAAGGTAAGTGCACCCTCATGGTGATGATACCGAGGTATGTATGCAACACTTGGTGATAATACCAAGGTTTCCATGCAAGAATCTACTCCACTAGTCTAACTAAGGTGTAACTGACTCAATACCGAAGAGAATGTGGTGCGCTCATCTAGGGGAGAATATCTTTGACCAGGGGCACCCTCGACATAGACTATTCAACCTAGGAAAATAAAAGTAGGTGGGTGATGGGTGTTCTATATGCACTAAAAACCCTCAATTAAATTGTCAACTCGAGGTAAGTAAACTTAGAGTTGTAGCAAAATATATGCCAAAGGTAGAAGGGATGGTAGTAGTATATTATAACTAAGGAAGTGGCTATCTAAGGGATAATCTATTTAAGCAAAGCTATCTAATGAGAAAACCCTACTAAGCAACTTGAAACTATGTAACCTAAGTACTTTTGGACCAAGGATCGATGGATAGTTCTAAGAAGACAAGTAAAAACCCTACGTGAAGCAAACTAGTTTATAACAATAAGCAAAATCAACTATTAAGCATAACAATAAGCAAATAACAAAAACAAACTACTTTAACTTGCCAACCTAAATTCAATGAGAAAATACCCTATGAAAGCAAGTAAATAAACAAGCCATCAATTATTCTATGAAAGCAGGTAAACAAGTAAGAAAAACAACTAATTAACCTATTAAAGCAAGCAAAACAACTAGCTAAACTATTAAAGCAAGTAAACAAATAAGCAGAACAACTAGCTAGCCTATTAAAGCAAATAAACAACTAACTATTCTAAGATAACTTATACTGCAAGTAATCTAATTAAAATTTCTCATTGAACAACTATCTAGCCTAAGAGGCAAGAGGACTATATTCTTAATTCAAACTTCAAAACTATTTCTAATTCATAAAATGAAATCTATTTAATTGAAAGAAAGAAGGACTACCAACTAACCTTTAATCTATGATAAGAAAAATGCTCTCTAACCTATCAAAGCAAAAGACTATCTATCCTACAACAACAATAAAACTGTATTTTGATCTATGAAAGAAAGAAACTATATCTTCTGATCTACAAAAACAAGAAACTATCTTTTGATCTACGAAAGCAAGAAGCTATCTTTTAACCTATGAAAATTCAAATATAGTGTTGGTGGTTGTGTGAATGCCTCTGGTGTCGTATGATATCTCGATGACACTTGACAACAAAGGATAATTCAAGCAGTATAAGCTCTACACTGATCTCAATAGCAAAGTGAAAGGTATGGATTAGACAATCCAATGAGAATTTAGCCATTATAGAAACAATGTTAATTACCCTGCATATTCATGAAATTATTAACCATAAACAATATAACAAGATCATAATTGTACTTCTATGTTGTGTAAACAAACTTCATAATTAAATTCAATCATTAACTAAGAAATATAATTGCAATCTAATTCTAGGAAATGAACTGCATAAAGTCAAACTATGTTATATCTATCTTAACAATTCAAAGTGCAAGAAAGAACATGCTTAAAAATGAAAATTAAAACATGGTTCTAGCATGTGGAAAATAAACTAATGAATAAACTAATTAACAACTAGTTAGCAAAATCTAAATGGCAATTAAATAGGCAATAAAAACTGAAACTAACCATATCCATCCATTGAAGCCTTGGTTAAAGAAAGCATGAAATAAAACTCTGTTCTACTTTGTTTTAACTTCTATTTTAAATTTGATTTTAAAAGCATAAATAAAATTCAATCTAACATCTAATTGCACACGGGGTTAGTGTATGAGTTTGCAAACTTGTTCATAATTATAAAATCAATGTATATTAACAAAACCCTTCATACTAACCTGCAAAAGAGAAGTAAAACATTTAAACTATAATAACAAATTATAAGACAAAATAAAGATACAATGCATGTACAGGAAATGAGATAAAAGACATATAAGCTATGAAATGCATAAATAACACATAGAACAGTTACTAGACATGTTGGTGAGCCCCCCAGCAAGTCGTGGTCACTTATCAAATGCATACCACGATCTCAGCAAAACGATTTCACCATTAAAACTTGAAAAACGCGGTCTTATACAATTCTGGCAATTGAAAAATGCAAAAACAGAGGAAAACGTTTTTATCTATATCCTCTACTTTGTCTACTGCTCCTTAGTTATTGTATGACTACCACGGTGGTATTTATAAGATTTACAGACCAAGTGGTCGACCACAGGAGGGTTGAACCAGTTCTAAAAATGACAAATTACATTAATGGTGCCCTAACTGCCGAAATAGAGTGAGCCAATAATCGCCTTGCTCAACAACCTAAACTGAGTTGTCAAGAGTTCAGTAACTGGAGGGGATAAGCATGAGTAAAACCCACGTTCCTGATTCGCCCATCACTAGCCGCCAATACCATAACTACCAATTCGTCCATCGTTTTTTGTGTAGGACGCGGTGTTGAACGTAGTGCCGGATCAGGTACCGGATCGAGTGTTGGAAGGAGTACCGGATTGAGTGTCAAAAGCAGAAATGTGATGCGTTTTTTCCCTGTAACACCAGAAAACGCGAATCAGATCCTTGGAAGCGTAAAAACATGATGAATTATACTCAATATTATCATTACACATGAATCATACGTACCTAGTGTAGATCATACCGTTTTAGCACAAAATTCTTCAAAAAGCTCCTTCAAAACACATATGTACATTTGGCAAAATGTGTCTAATAACTTTCATAAATTGATCATATCTCGGGCCCAACAGTGGGTGTAAGTGATGAATGGGTCCCAGCAAACAAGGCCATCTTAGGTATCCATTGTACAATACATTTAAGAATGAAACACTAAAATAGAGGAAAGAGGCAAAACATAAAACCTCCTGGGAAAACCCCCCCTCAAAGTACAATGCATCAAAAATGAAGAGCGAAATAAAGACAGTTTCCAAGAAATTGTGTCCTTCACTCCAAGACGATCGTGCAGGATGTGAAAATTATGCTCAGTAAATGTCTCGGTGAAGATATCTAGAGTATGTTTGATGGATGAAAAGTATTGTAAATCGATGATCCTATCATGTACCATCTCTCTAATTTAATGCATATGCATATCGATGTGTTTGGTCCATCTTCATTGCATCGAGTTTTTAAAAAACTTGAGGGTACTTTGATTGTTACACCAAAAGACAGTCACATGGTGTAACTGGTTTCCAAGATCAGTGAGGAAGTTCTGAAGCCAAATTACCTAAATAGTGACATTGACCTCTCCTTTTTACTTGACCTCTACTAACGATAAATCAATTGTTGATTTATTTTAGCTCAACCAACAAATGGTACTGGGACCCAAATTGAGCATGCACCCAGAATTGGACTTGCAATTTGTGTTATCGTCAGGCCAATCAGAATTTGTGAAACCCATGAGATCCAATGCACAACATGATGCATAGTGGATCCCATAACTAGTGGTCTGAACATATTTGAGGATGTGCATGACAACCTTCCAGTGTAGCTCATACGGCTCCTGCATGTACCTAGACATTGCCCCTATTGCATATGAGATATTTGTTCGACTATGGGTGAGATACATGTTGACGCACAAAAGCACAACACAAGTTCTTCCTACAAAGGAGTAACAATACACTATTATTTGTATTATCGATAATAATATCTAATAGGTGGGATCCCTTAAAAACAAACAAGTAAAACTGATTTCCTCCACTGAAAAAATGAATTTTGCAAAGGTTTTTGTTCTGGGATAAATTCGTAACATAATTTTGATATATATGACTGGCAAAGGAATTCATAATATTCGTCAACAGAGAAAATGGGCATCAATGGTATTATCTCTTATAGATTTGGTGATTGGTTATTCTTTCAATATGGGTTTAAAAGTTTTTATTTGACATTTGATGTTGAGCTACTATAGGAAGGTATTAAGGCTTTGGCATATCATCAAATACAAATACTAATTCAAACTCTGGTGCAACAACATAAGTTCCATTTCATGGTATATATTATGGGCATGGTTTAATACTATTATATGATGGTTCTATTTCTAATTGGAATGAATGTGGGATATGGTCTTTGCAAAGTTTGATAGTATGGAAGTGGTGGATAGCATTGCTTCTATGGTGAATGCATATGTTTTTGTTATAACTTATGGTTGGCATTGCATGGTTGGTAAGCGTTATGATCTACGATGGCTCAAGGATTATAGTGTTAAACATTGATATCATATGGCATACAATGTAATGGTTAAATGTTAAAAGTTGCATAGTGTATGTTTGGGTTGATATGTTGAAGTGCACTCCACTGTGGACTAAGTAGTTGTCAACATTGAATGATGGTGGATGGGAGAAACTACGTCCAGTGAATGTGCATCGTTATTTCCCCATTTCAAACTACACCATCTTTTGTTATGCATTTCATTTGGAGTTTTGGAACTAATGTTAATGGTTGTTTCTATTTTTTGGGCCATTGTCAAGGATTTAGTTTGCTCTCTAGGTTAACAAGCGATTTTCCATAGGTATGATTCTTTCGGCTTCTCCATGCATAATATTGTTTAATTATTCTATGATTAAAATTGAAATATTAGCTCTGGAAGTCTAGATGCAGTGTGTATTTTTATTTCTGGTTCAAATGGTGACTATAAGAAGATTGTGGGTTTTTGTTAAAGCTCGAGATGATGAATGGGGTGGCGACATGGGTTTTGTGTATTGCATTATGTGTAGATGATTGGGTTTGAAACAAAACGCTCTATTGTTTATGGCATTCTCCATTTGATCTTTTGTTGTGATGAAACTCTATGAGTTTTTTTATTTGTCAATTGTGAAGCCTGGCAATGAAATATCAGTTTATTGGATATGTATATATGTTGTCGTTGTTGATAATTTGTCGTGGTATTCACCAGTGTAAATTTAGTTTCAACTTTTTGTGTGTTTATACGAAAGAAGATTCTATGTTTTATTGTTATTGTATACCCATGTTCCTCTATTGTAGCTATGCTTGGACTATGGGGGTTTTTCGGTTTTTTTTTTAATTATAGCCAATGGTGACAAAATGGTGAATGTTGACACTCCTTGTGCATTTACATTGTTGTTATCATTTCATTTTTCTCTTGGAAAATAAGAAGTTGATTTTGTTCGAAACCTAACATGGAGATATGCCACGCTTTTGCGAGTTTGCTCGCTAACAAAGAAAAGGATTTTGGGTTCGGTTTTAATGGTGAAATTGAGAGTAAGATCTGGACTTTTGAATTTTATGTGGGAATTTGTGGATTTGTGGGTACAGTTGGGAAAATGTGTGGTGACTACCACTGGTAATTGTTCCTTTGTTGGTTCGATTTTGACTGGATCTTTAAACCCTTGTTGTATATTCTACCCTCATCGTGGTTCACTTCCTCACTATAGATAAGTTTAATCATTGACTAAAATTGGGTTTCGAACCTGGGTGGCCTCTCATTATTTCGACATGTTGGGAAATTGTGCCTAGACCTAAAGAAAAATCAGTAGTAACTTCAAAATGGATATATAATATCAAACATGCAGCAGAAGGAAGCGTGGATAAATATAAGGCAAGGTTCGTAGCTAGAGGGTTCTCCTAGAAAGAGGGAGAAGACTATGACGAAACATTTGCTCCAATTGCTAGATATACTTCCATTAGAGCTATCATATCTCTTGACGCTTCCATGGGATGGAGTTTATATCAGATAGATGTAAAGACAACTTTCCTCAATGGAGCAATCGAAGAAGAAGTATATATTGAACAACCTCAAGGGTTTGAAGTACATTCCAGAGACACTCACATTTGCAGATTTATATGGACTCAAGCAAGCTCCAAGAGCTTGGTATGCCAGAATAGACAGTTATCTAACAAGACTTGGTTTCTCCAAAAGTCATGCAGATCCAAACCTTTACTACAAAGTCGTGAACAATGCACCTGTGATTCTACAACTATATGTTGACGACCTATTCCTAACAGGTGAAGAATCTCTTATCATCCAGTGCAAAAAGGAACTAGCTTCTAAATTTGATATGAAAGATCTAGGTCTCGTGTGTTATTACTTGGGACTAGGAGTATGGCAGAAGCATGGTGAAGTATTCCTTGGACAAGGAAAGTACACAATAAAGATTCTTTAGAAGTTTGGAATGATGGATTGCAAATCCATGGACACTCCTATGACTACAGATATAAGAAAAGTAAAAGATCCAAATTCTGATCCAGTAGATCCATCACTATATCGACAATTGATTGGGTCATTGATGTATTTGGTAAATACTCGACCAGACATTTGTTTTGCCGTGAATACACTAAGCCAGTTCCAGGTGGAACCTAGACATGGGAATTGGATAGTTGCAAAGCATGTCCTAAGATATATTCGTGGGACAATAAACTATGGCTTAAGATGTACTGCATCCAATGATATACAGCTTCATGGGTTTACAGATTCAGATTGGGCAGGAAGTGTAGAAGACATAAAGAGTACTTCAGGGATGTGTTTTAGCTTGAGCTCCGCTATGATATCTTGGGGCAGCAGGAAACATATGTTTTTCGCACTCAGCATAGCAGAAGCAGAATATATCGCAGCATGTGAGGCATGCACAGAAGAAATATGGCTGAGAAATCTAATCTCTGATTTATTTGATCATGTTCCAGATTCGACCATAATACACTGTGACAATCAAAGTTGTATAAGACTATCATAACACCCAATGTTTCATGAAAGGTCAAAACATATTGAGATCAAATACTACATTATTCGAGATAAAGTCCAGGAAGGGAAATTAAAGCTCCAGTATATCCCCACAGATGAGCAGACATTAGATATCCTGACAAAGCCTCTGTCCAGAATAAAGTTTGCATATTTCCGAGACAAATTGGGGATCGTGGAAATAACTCCCTTAGTTGAAAGGGAAGAAATGAATCTCCAGGTTGGGAGGGAGCACTGACATATTATTGAATTGTGGACAGACATTTTCAAGTTTGAAAAATGGTCCAGCTTGGGCAGTTCCTCTTCCAGTTGGGAAAGTGAATTGAGATTTCTAACGGATAGACATTTTCCAGTTCGGAAAATGGTCCAGATCGAATGGTCATTTTCATAATGAAAATGGTTCGATGGATTGTTGATGTACCATAGACAACGACTTCCCATTGTGGTTAACATGGGGAGTGGTCTAGGGCAGTCTCTCTTCTTGAGGGTTACTCAAGAAGACTGGCCCGCCTCACCGAACAACGATTTCCCATTGTGGTTAACATGGGGAATGGTCTATTTTGGAGGTTGGTGCAGGACAGTCATTTCCTTTAGAAATGGTCCAGATAGTCATTCCTTAGGGAAGATTCATTCTTTCCATGTTGCACATTGTTTAGTGCCCGGGGATTGGCCCAGGGTGGGGAATGGTCCAAGTTCAGCAATCAGGGACAGGCATTCCTTAGGGCAGATTCATTCTCTCCAGGTTGCACTTTGTTTAGTGTCAGAGGAATGGCCCAGGGTGAGGAATGGTCAAGGCTTAGAAATCAGGACAGTCATTCTTCCTTGCTTGAGAAGAATAGTCCAGATAGCCCATCATTGATGTTCTACTCTGAGGGAAGATACTCTTTCAGATCTCACAGATGTGAGTGAAAGAATGGCCTAGTTGATTCAGTTCATATCATAACAATGTTTTCTTTGTAGGTTGATACCAGATGATTGTTAGAGAGACTGCATGTCTCCAGATAGTAGAGATATGCTACTATGGTGGATATGTTCCATTGTTCGTGACTATGTGTCACGGTTTGAGTAGTTGTGTACTACCATGGATAAACACAGTTGTGTTCTATCAATTGATATTGTACCTATTGTCATGGATATTATCTAGTTGGATAATAATGATGGTGCTCGTGATGCTACCAGTTGAATGGTTTGTTTGTGCTCAAGACCATACCTCCTTGGCTAGGAGGGAGTGTTGATATTATGGTAGCTTTGGGAGGTATGAACCTCCATTGTGACCTTTGACAAGATTAGAATGTTTCAAAAGAAAGAAAAGAAGTGAACATAACCCTAGAAGTGATGTCAGCTGAGAGAGATAATTAACATGAATTAATTAGTACCCAGAATTAGAAGTCAGCCTTGGAAATCTGTCAGGATTACTATAAATACAAGGCGTCAGTCTCTCATTTGATACACTTCTTATAATTGCAGAAAGGCACTTGTGCGCATTGCAGTCTGGCAGTCTTGTGCACAAGTTCTAGAGAAGGTGTTCCCGCCAGTTCTGAAGCCTATTGCTTTTATCTCTTGGGTTGGACTCTCTGATCAGCTTGGGTTACTTCTTGCTCGGTGCATTAGTCTTGCTTAGTTATTGGATTGCTACCAGGATTCTTCTATCTTTCAAGGTCAAGGTGCTCGGAGGGTAGCTTCGGTCTATGGTTGGGTGACAATAGTGATATTGTCAATGGTAAAACGAGCACATTCTAACACTAAATACATGCTCCTAGGAGACTACACACTCTCCTAAGCATCCATCAGTGTCCACTCATGCCTGTTGAGTCCTCTGAGTGTCCTGGGAGAGGACTGAGTCCCCGATATAAACTCTCTCTTTTGTGCAACTTGCCCACTCATTGACACATAATATGAATCTAAAATTCCATTGGACCCCAACATAGGTCGTCCCAACAACCTGTACAGCCTCTCATACCCGACAACAAGCAACATTGTTGTGTCTAGAGTTGCTCCCTCTGGATATAACAATTACCATCCACTGTATAATAGAACTCCAAATCCATCAACATCTAGAGATGACATTGAGAGTAAGTTAATTGTCATCTCTGGTATATACAGCACCTCGGCTACCGCCAAAAAACCTCCTAACTCTAGTTGGAATCTAGCACTCCCAACCCCCTTTACTGCAAGTTGTGAGTCAACCCCACTGTCCAAAAAGCAGCCTGAGTCCATTTCTATAAGACTAAGGAACATTGACCTCATTCTCGTCATATGTTGAGAAGCTCCATTGTCCACAAACCACACTTCAATGTCTTCGAGTATTAGGCAACCATTGACCAAGGGACCATTCATGAGAGAAAACTCCCTCATATTTCTCTACAAACTCAACAATCTATGTTGATGCTAACACCTCTCATTCTAACTTCTTCTTTTTGTTCGGACATTAACCAGCATAGTGGCCAATCTTATGACATGTAAAGCATCTCACCTTGCTCGTGTATTTCTTCTTCTCATTGTTCTTTCCCACAAGAGAAACGTTCTTATCGTCTGCACCATCCATTGCCTTCTCCTGAGACCCCTCCCAAATCTCCTCCAATTTAAATTCATCCCACAATATGCTCCAATCATGGAGCTTCTCTCTCCCCACCACGCACTTCACGAAAACCTCCCACTTCTTGGTGAAGCCTTTAAGGGCTATACACACCAACTCTGAGTCTAGAATAACTTCTTCGGCAACTACCAAATCATCCTTCACCTGTGCAACCTGGGTGAGGTCGAAAGCCACACTCTCTCCCTTTGCCATCCTAGTACTATGGAGCTTGTCCCGGAGAGCCATTTTTCATTCTCGTTCTTTGCCTCATACAAACTCTTTAGTGCATTCCATGTATCTTTGGTTGTATTCTTCTTAGCCAAGTGTGGAATAAGGTGGTCTTCGACTCTGTCCAAGATGATTCTATGTGTCTTGGATTCCTTCAGTTCATCAACATCTAGAGCTATGGGATCTGACGCAGGTACTGGCACAGCGATGTTCGCAAATGACCACAACTTATGATTCTCGCCTTCCATTGTAGGTAGTTGGAGGTCCCCTCCAACCTATCTTCAAACCTGATGTTAGAAGTCATCTTTTTCCACCTGACAAAGAACCCTCTTTCCCCTTCTTCCAAGCAAATCACTTATTGTCCCAAGTGCCAAACTATCCACTGAACTTCAGAGCACCTGCTCTAATACCATGTAGAAAATAGCTCAATATGACATACATTGATTTCAACCTCCTATTAAGCTTCAACGATAAAGCATTAAAACCCAATACATAATTGTGCTTAATGTGCAGAAACACTAATGTCATAGATTTGAAACTAAAAACCAACAATGGAATATAACTGAACAGTAGACAAATTCTTCCATTTGGCACATAAAAATCTGGGCTATGTCCCTTGAAGAAAACATAAGAAAAATACAAATTTAAGGAGAATGTTTCTTTATTCAGCTTTAGGGAAATTATGAGTACAACAATAGTAAATATTCAGCATTAATAAGTTGTACTTTCAATCTATCTGAGCAAAAAATCCAATTATTTCCTGAGTAACACAGTCTGAAATCAAAACTAGACTTTCTAATACAAATTGTACAGACTGTATAGTCACAAACAACACAAATAAACCTTGTTTTTCATGCCCAAAAGAGGTACAGAACATTATCTCACTGTACGGACTTGTTAGCAACTGAGTTAACACCTAGAAATATGTGCTTAAACTTATCATAGATTTTTGTGCATGGTTGTAGTTGCAAAGCCAACAAAACTTGTTGTATGGCCTCCACAAAACTGTATTATATGACCTCTTTGTTGTACGGTATTGATACACTTTAATGTTGAAGCTTTCTTGAAGTGCATGCCAATCCCTCTCCTATGGATGCATGCCAACTTCCATTGTTGAAACTATTTCCCTCCAAGCAAAGAAACCTTCTTGGGATGTGTGCCCCTTCACCTTCCCTTCAACTATCCTCAAAAAGTGCACCCCTCTCCCCCTCAAGAGTTGCCTTTATCTAATTTTGAAATGTAAATTCTCTAACCCTTGGTCTTCCAATGAGATTGACGATCAAGATTAGATCTTTCCATCATGAGATCAACGGTCACGACTTAATCATTCGTTAAGGTCACTTAAGTCACTAAAGTGACCCATAACATCATAAACTCACTTTTACACTTAAAAATTAAAAGACCCAACTTAATAAAATCACTTTATAAAGTTACTTTATAAAAACATATTATAAAGTCACTAGGGAGAAAGTGTGTTCAATCACTTCCGTATGTTGGGCGCCACCAATGCAAAATTACCTCCGAGCTACCAATTCTAACATAAGTTTCCTAGACTCCCAAATTTTCTTCCACGCAATGTACTCTATCTTCCTAAGTTGCAAAGAAGCTTGTTGTCCCTTGTGCACATCAGACAACAAGGCCATTATGTTCATATGATCGGTGGCAAAGTTGAGATGAGGAAGGATTTTGACAACATGGTTGTCATGAATAGAATAAAAGATGGAACATTGTTGAAGCTGAATGGGACATCTGTCCATACACACATTGTTGCATAGCTCTCTCATAATGACTCGGGTATAAAGCCATCTAGTCTTTTGTGGCATGTTAGATTTGGCCATATTAATTATGACAGTCTTCGTTTATTGAGAAAGAATGATGTTTTTGGCCTGCTTACTATTCCTAGGAAACTGAAACAATGTGATGTGTGTATCCTTGGAAAGCATAGCAAACAACCATTTCATGGCTCCACTTCCAGAGCATGTAGAAAATTTGAACTGATTCATTATGATTTGTGTTGCCCTATGCATGTTCCTTCTGCAAATGGAAACAAATGTATCATGACTTTTATTGATGATTACATCAGGATGTGTTGGGTGTACTTGTTGAAAGATAAATCACGAGCTTTTGAAACATTTAAAAATTTTCATGTATGGATTCAAAATGAAGCTCAATCTCGTATTGACTCTCTTCGCACTGATAATGGAAGAAAATATACATCTCTAATGAATTTGAAAGTTACCTTCCCCAACATGGGATCAAAAATCAAATAACAGTTTCATACAATCCTCAACAAAACGGTGTAGTTGAATGAATGAACATGACACTCCTAAATATCATTTGTTCCATGATGTTTTTCAAGAATATTAAATTGATGTTTTTGGATGATGCAATTCTATGTGTAGTTTATGTCAAAAACAGGTGTCCATCTCATGCTATTAAAAACAAGACTCCTTATGAAATGTGGTATGGCCACATTTCCTTCAATGAGGCATCTTGAGGTCTTTGGTTCCACCTGTTATGTCTTGATTCCTAAGGAACAAAGAAGCAAGCTTGATGCAAGGAGTCGGAAGTGCATCTTATTGGGGTACTCAAATACCACCAAGGGGTATCATCTTTATGATGAGACATACAAGAAGTTCATCCTTTCCAAAGATGTGATCTTTCTTGAATCCACCAAGAAAGACGAAACTGTTGAGAGGGGCCTTGATCATCTTGACAAGTTCACTTGTGTAAAAGACATGTCATGAATTTGATGATGAGATTCCACATCTTGAAGGGGGGATCCCTATCTTGGGTCAATCTATGGAATCTCCTTTTGTAGTACCATCACCCCCACGTGAAGAAGTTCCTCCTGCGTCATTGGAACCTGAAGTTCAGTTCGATGATGTGATTGACAGGATTGAAAAGTTGAGGCTTGATGAGAACACGACACCATCTCAATCAACCGAGCAACCTAGACCATCTCAAATAGGTCCACCAAAATGGCTCATAAAAACACTTGAAAGTGTTCAACCTGATGAGGTCGGAAAGACCAGAACCAGATTGTCCTCAAAGCAAGATGGAGGTAATATAGATAATTCAAACTCAGGGGATGTAGATGATATGGATGTTTTATGTGATTGTGAGTTGAAATTATCTACTAAACTTGAACCAACTTCCTTTAAAGAAGTTACTTCTCATGATGAATGGAAAGAAGCCATGCAGAAGGAATATGATGCTCTCATCAAGAATGGGACATGGAAGTTGGTGGACCCTCCATATGGAACCAAACCGATTGGCTGCAAGTGGGTATTCAAGAACAAGTACAAATCAGATGGCTCACTTGACAAGCACAAAGCAAGGCTCGTGGAAAAAGGATTTGCACATAAAGGTGTTGATTATGAGGATACTTTTGCCCCCAAAGAAAAATGGGCTACCATCTTTGATATTGTAAGAAGATACAACGAGTAGGTTGTAAAGTGTTGTTTGTGTATACTCAATTGAGGGGAAATGATGAAATAACTTTCCCCAGATGATTGACAGTGATATCATCCATGGCTTTATGTTCTTCTTTGGAGTAGTCCATGATGGGAAAAAGTATTTTAAGGAGATTAATTTGTTTATGGGAAGAAGTATTTAGTTGTGTATAGTATTAAAGTTAAATTTTATTAAAAAAAAACATTATCAGAAATAGTTTTTTAGTTTTATTTAGTTATACGTATATTATTAAAGTTAAATTTTATCAGAAAACAAATCATCTTATTAGAAATAGATTTTTAGTTTTAATAATGGATATAATGAATATTTTATTAAAAACTTCTCTTTTCATTTCAGTGTTAGGTGTATGCAAGAAAATAAATAAGAAAAGAATTGCATCAGAAGAGTTGATGTACATTCTGCAGGGTGGGATGGAAGGTGTTTGGAGATTACTTGTAATGTGTTTGCAAGTAAATTTCTTTGATGAAATGTTTAATTATTTTATGTTTTTTTTGGTTAGAAATCAATAACATAAATTTGTAAGAAATCACAATTTTTTGTTGTTTAAATTGCATTTTTAAATACAGAAACAGGTAAAATTATTGAAAACCTTTAGAATTTTTTGTTGTTTAAATTGCATTTTTAAATACAGAAACAGATAAAATTATTGAAAACCTTTAGAACTGAACAAAAACAAATTACATAAAATTAACCACTCTAATCTGCAAAAGAGACAAAACAAAAGTAACCACTCTAATCTGCAAAAGAGACAAAAACAACCTTACGTTTAATACGCAATCTGCAGAAGAGACAAAAACAAGTTATTATATTAATTGGCAATGGTAAGATGTGAACTTTAAATTAACTTATTTACAGCTGTTTTGTTTGGTAACATTTTGTGCGTTTTCTGTACTGATGCATTACCAGTCTCTAAATCAATGTCCCCAAACACATAAAAGAAAGGAAATCACAGGTGAACACCGTTTCGTGGTTAACATAGATTTAACTGCAATAGAAACTGATATCCTATATTTATAAAAAAATACAATTAACACAAACAATTAGAAAAAGACAAGCTCATATTAATCCAAGGTCTCTATTAAGTTTTGATCTGGTGACGAGGCATGATGAGGAATGTGCAGCTGAGGCTTTTCACAAATATGGAGGAATGTGCAGCTAAGGCATGATGGAGGAATGTACAGCTGAGGCTTTATTAAAGATCAAAGATCAATCTGCGATATTATTTAGCGTTCCCAATGAAATAGCGCTAATCCAAACAAAGCCCTGAAGTACGAAACTTGGTTCATCCTGGGATAAACCCTAATAGATATTGGTTTGTGAAAAACCTAATTGCAGCGAAACGATTTTTGGTTTTAGAAACATATATTTGTATTGAAAATTGAAATGATTATCTTGGAAACAATATCCTCGGCATAATCCAGATCTTGACCAATTCTGTGCGGCAGACCAGTAAGGTGATGCTACTAACAACTTCGTTGTAGTATGTCGCAAGTACACAACTGTTCCAGAGGAAACAAAATACAGGAAAATGGAATCTTTGAAAATACAGGAAAATAGATCTTTGAAAATACAGGAAAATGGATTCTTTGAAAATACAAAGGCATCAATTCACAGTAGGGGCATTTTGAGGTAAAATCATGGAGCTCGTGGGAACATGAGCATTTTGACTTCAAGACAGGATTGAGGAGAATAAACAACAGGAATGCTTTACAAGCCTCACCTACTTGAACACTCCACATGAATTCCCTTCTCAAACATCAAAAACAATAACCCAGTTAAAAAAATCATGAGAAACCAAATTCTGAGCCCATTAGAAAACCTAAAACGCTGGAATCAGATTATAGAGAATAAAACCTGAAAACTAGAAAGTCTGAAAAGGGCATCCTAATAAAACAGAGAGCGATGAAAAGGGGATCAGAAACGACTGGCTTGGACTGCTCATCCGAAGAAGAGCAGAAAGCAGTGGATGATATCACAGTCGATCATTTGGGGAAAGTTATTTCATCATTTCCCCCCTTCTCACTCTCGCATACACACATACAAC
>ML802764.1:114383-125623 GCA_009831015.1 Picea engelmannii
AATATCAGCTGTCGAGGATTCAGACATGCCTTAAGCCTCCAAAAATCTAGACATTCCATACATGAGAAAACGAGAATAAATGCGAGAGAATTACATCTTTGCAGCCACAACCAATGATCTTCACCAGATCAGAAAACGCACTATGGATGGAAAGCGGGAAGCTTCATTCAAAAATATTTAACGAGGTAATGGGACTCTCGATCCCTCTATCACAGTGATAGATCGAGAGTCTCCCTACCACTCCAGATAGGGCCCTCTTGGAAAGTGCATCCGCTGCCCTGTTAAACATGCGAGAAACATGAAGAAATTTGACATTGGAGAAGCCCTGTATAAGATCTCTCATTTTTTGCATCCAGCCTTCTAAATGGATGGAGTTGAGCTTGCACTTGTTTGAGATCCAGTCGATTATCACCCTCGAATCTCCCTGGACGTGGAGGTCATCGATAGACCATAGAGTAGCTAGAGCGAGCGTGGTCCAGAGGCCCAGGAGCTCGGCTTTAGTATTTGAGCCAGGGCCACAGTTGATGAACCAAAATGTGCTTCTGGACTGGTGTGTTTTGAAAAAGCCCCCGGCACCACATCTGGTCCCATTGGACTGTGTTGCTCCGTAAAAAAAAGCCAATGTGTGACCCTCTGCCAGGGCTAAATGTATAGCACGAGGAGGGGGATCGCTGGTAGTAAATTGTTTCCACTTGAAAGAGAATAAAATTTTGAAGAATACCCTTTGCATAGAAGGCGTGGCGTCCTCAAAAAGCACACGATTCCTCTCCAACCATATTTGCCAACTGAAATGTACCACCAAGCTGTGAGGGGCCGATGTTGTGTTGAACCAACGTGTGAAGCAATCAGAGATGGATGAGCCGCACCAGGGGAACTGAAGAGAATAGAAAATGGAAGCCTGCTGCCAGACGCCTTTTGCAAATGGACAATGCATCAAAAGATGAAGGATGTCCTCAAGCCCAGATTGCAGAGCAGACATATGCTCGGCCCCATCCAGCCACGTCTTTGCAGAGCAACCCAGGTGAGCAGTTTATCTGAACCTGCCAACCATGCAAATAGTTTTAGTTTCAGTGGCAGCTGTAGCTTCTAGAGTTTCAGACTCCAAGGCAAAACGGGACCAGCGATACGCTGTTTTTGGAGGGCGATATATAAATTTTTAACAGTGATACTTCCAGATCCATCACCGCCGGCCCACAGCTATGCATCTGGCTCGGCCCTCAGGGAAATGTCGGCCCCTTTAAGAGCTGTAATAAATAGAGTCCATTCTGAAGCAAGTGGGTCGCTGAGCCGAAGGTCGCTGCTGGTCAACCAGTCATCTGGCAAAGTGGACGCACCTGTCCCAGATCTAATCTGTGCAAGTGTAGTTATATTGCAAGCCCGGAGATGAAGCCTCAATGCTGGAGAAAGTATGGAGCGTTCCCTCAAGCCTAGAATAAAGTCCCTGCCGACTTGAATCTCCAGTCCCTCCCCAGGCTTCCAACAGAGCCAATGTAAAATCACAGGGGATGCAGCCACTAAACCTTTCCAAAAAGGAGAAGCTCTCGCCGACAGAAGTATAGGTTTGCGTAGCCAGTGAAGGAGCGAATTAGTGTCCAGGTATTTATCACATATAATTTTGTGCCAAATGTTGTCAAAAGTGGCAGCTCTCCAAAATGAGCTGGCCAAAAGGGCCAAATTGAAAGTGGATAGTTGTTTGAGACCCCATCCCCCTTCTCTCTTTGGTCTTGATAGTAACTGCCACTTACAAAGATGCATGCGATTTTTGTCTGTAGTCCCACCCCAGAGAAACTTGAATACTAATCTGCGCAGGGAGATAATAATCTTTGAAGGGATCCGCTCCAACATCATCCAGTAGACAGCTAGGCTCTGGAGAACAGATTGGACCAGGATAAGCCTTCCACCCAATGACAGCCACTTATTGCACCAGAATTCTATTTTTTTTTTAAAAGTGACCACCAGCCAGCTCCAGTCTCCAGAGGATGAGGCTCCCATCTTCAAGTGGAATCCCAAATAGTTGAAGCCATCACCCAGATTTTTAAAAGAGAGAGGGATCGTGGCTTTGAGTAGATGAAGTTCGGAATCTGAGACACCCCAGTGATGAACTGATGACTTAGAAGGATTAATGGATAATCCTGACACCAAGCAGAAGCGCTGAAGCACCTCAAGAATACAATGCCATTCTGCAGGGTCAGCCATGGACATAATAAGAACATCATCAACGAACATCAGATGGACCAGCTTAACAAGTTTTGAAACCTTAATACCCGAAATTTTATGCTCGAAGAAGCTTCTTGAGAGGAGAATATTGAGTCCTTCCATAATCAAGATGAAGAGATATGGGGAGAGCGGACATCCCTGCCGAAGTCCTCTCTCACTTTTGAAGAAATTAGAAGGATCCCCATTGATCAAAACAGCAATGTTGGCGCTCGTAACACAAGAAAGAGTCCAATTTATAAACCTGTCTCCAAATCCCACCACGTGGAGGACCAGCCTCAAGAAGTCCCAATCAATGCAATCGAAAGCTTTCTTTAAGTCCAGCTTCATGATTAGTGCCTTAAGGTTTTTTTGTTTAATACTGTGTAGGCATTCATGGGCAGCTCCAATTGCATCATGGATTCTTCTGCCCTTCAAAAAGCCTAATTGTTCCGCGGAGAGGTTCCTTTCAAGATAGGGTTTAATTCTGTTGGAGATGACTTTTGATATAATCTTGTAAATTAGATTACATAGTGATATCGGACGGAAGTCGTTGAAAGATATAGGACTGTTGTCTTTTGGAATCAAAACCAAGAACGTTGAGTTTATACCTCCAGCTATCTTACCTTTTAATCGGGTGTCCTCCACCATTTGTAGGAGCTCCTCTCCTATCAGATCAAAAAAGAAACAAAAAAATTATGAAGTCCAGCCGTCTGGCCCTGGACTTCGCTCAGTATTGAAATGAAAAAGAATTTCTTTGATCTCAGCAATAGTCACAGGATTATAGAGTGCTTCAGCTTCAATGCTAGTAACCAAACGGGGGAACATACCGGCGGCTGACCCTTTTTCCTGGAGGTTGAGTGCTCCTGTAGCTTTAAACAAACTCGAAAAGTGTGTGACAGCCTCTTTTTGTATGGCTGCCTGACCCTGAACCTCAATACCACCATTATTGATACGCCAGATCATCTTTTTATGCATGTTGTGGCTTGCAACTTTGTGGAAGAACTTGGAGTTTGAATCTCCACTTTTTAACCAAGTAACTCGACTCCGGAGCCTCCAAGCAAATTCTTCAGCCCTCAATATGGAATCTCTGTTGCCTTCGAGTCGTTTTAATCTTTCCGACTCCTCCACCGTCTAGGATGCATTGGAATATCTGATGTTGAGTGTTGAAATCTCCGCTTCCAGAGTAAGTAAACTTGCCTGGTCTTCAATCTGCTGCTGGTGGAACCAATGCTTGGTCTTTGCCTTTAGAAGCTTTAATTTCCACACTAATCGCGCCTATGGGTTGACTTCAGAGAAGAAAATCGGGTCCTTCCAGGTCACATTAACTAACTCAATGTAAGCGGCCATTGAAAGCCAGGAGTGATTGAACTTGAACGGGGGAGGCTTGGGGAGCTCAGTAAGTCTTAGCTGAAGATAAACCGAGGCATGATCGGAGAAAAGGGGAATTCCACCCAAGAAGAGGCCTGTCCTGTAGTGGCCAATAAATTTGCAGTCACAAAAAAACGGTCCAGTCTTCTTTCAATGACATTTGGACCGGTCCTACCATTTCGCCAGGTAGGGGCTAGCACGGTCGGTCGAATGTCTAAAAGATTGTTTTTAGAAAAAATCTCTTTGTAACGGGCACCTGAAGGTTCTGGCATGTAGACACCTCCCCATGATTCGTCAGCCTCAAAAATAAGATTCAGATCGCCGCCTATAATGAGATTGTTTAATGAGAGAAGACCACAGTCCTCAAGCTGTGTCCAAAATGTCGATTTTCCTGTGCAGGGACCATAAATATTAAGAAAAGCCAATTCCAAATTAGTGGCTAAACAGTAGCCCCGTAACAGTAGACCTCCACATGACAAGGAGGGTTTTAGTGAGAAAAGGCTGGGATCCCAGGCCGCCAGCAAGCCTCCGGATGTACCTATGGAACTCACCGCCGCTGAGAACCAGGAAGGACGGAACTGGTGAATAAAATCTCTTGCATTATGGTCAGTTGTAAGAGTCTCTTGAAAGAAGATAAGATCCGGCTTGGTACGTGCCAGTGATCTGCGGAGGGAGGAAGTCTTAAGGGTGCCCCCGATCCCTCTAATGTTCAATGTGAGCACAATCATTACTTTGATCGTGCCAAGGCCTTTGCTGCTCTAAGGGCCTTACTATCCAGAGAGGGCATAGTTGAATCCGGTTGCTGGGTACTTTGGATCTCCTTCTTCTTCCTTGAACTTCGAGTTTGAAGAGGAGAAATTTCAGTGGCAATACCCCTGGACCAAGCGAAAGATTTTGTTTCCCCTTGTTTTGATTTAGAAGTGCCAGCTTCGTCTGCAGTAGAAATGATTTCTTTGCCCCGAAATATTGGAAGTTGTGGAATGGAATTCAGGTATGAGGACGTAGGTGAAGTGGGCTTGTGCGCATCCAGGGTAGCAAAATCCTCCTCTTCCGGCTGGCTATAGCCAGGGAGCTCCCGTGAGTCTAGATGTGCAAACGAGGGGGGAGAAGGTGAGTCGAGGTGCACCGGCAAGGTAGTGGGAAGGGGGAGAGAGGGGTCGGCAGCAGAGTTAGGGGTAGGAGATAAGTTATCTGTGGATGGTGTCGATCCGTGTGAGAAAGGGGCAGTCGATTCAAGAAAGGAGCTAGGTTCGGGATGGGGAGGGGGGGTCACTTCACCAGGGGGGTTGGTGAGCCAACTGAAAGTATTGATAACTTCTATCTCAGATGCAGAGAGGGTATGGAAGAGGGACGAGCATATGGATCTTAATTTTGTAACAGGTCTTTCGACCTGTTCCTGAAAAGGAGGAATGCGAACGGGATTCACATCCAGGTATGCCAGGGAGGGATCGGCTTCTGTGTAGTCCGATGGATTAAGTAGAAGCTCATCCTCTTCAGAACACGGGCTCAAAATCTTACCAGGGCAAGCATGTCGAAGGTGGCCCATTTCCCGGCATAAATTGCAGCAAAACGGGAGTCCAAGATAGTCTAGAGACTGCTGGTGAGTTCGCCCACGCCATTCTATGTCCAGCTTATCTGGCAATCCTGTAGTAATGTCGATTGCAACCAGAACCCTGCCCATAAGCCGCAATGGGCTCTCAAGAGACTGTGAATCAATGGAGATAAACTGGCCAAGAGCATTACCAATAGCTCTTAAAGATTCTTCATTCCAAAGATGTAAAGGTAATCCCGGTAGAAGTACCCAGAGGTGTCGGAACTGAAAATAATCAGTGTCTGGGTTGAAAGCCAGTCTCCATCTCTTTAACATAATGCTGCTACCCCCGTAGGTCCAAAAGGAGGAGAGTAGCAGAGCGGCATCTTCAGGAGTCTTACACATGAAGCAAAGCCACCCTTTCTTAAGGAAGAGAACCTCCGGTGAGTAACCTAGAAGAGGTAGCCACGTTAACTGAATCCACTCCTCCAGGGGTTGTCTGCTTAAACTCTTGTATGATACACGACCTACTAGTGCACTGGTCGACATTTTACAAAGGTCTTCCAGGCCAACACCATCACCCAGCACTAAGCGCCTTGTGGATTTTGATGGTTTCCACACTTTTCGATTATGAGGAGTCCTGAAAGAAGGCAAGGGGGCTTTTCTGGTGTCCAGGAGAGGATCTGGGATAGGTACAGGTCTAATGGGGTCAGTTTGTACACCTGAACTAGTAAGTGGAGGGGGAACGGAAGCCAAAGGAGTATCGGCGAGAATAGAGGGTGCTGGAGGATTATTTAAACAGGATGGACGACTTTTTTCATAAGCATCCACCTTATCAAAAAGACCTGCCTGTTGCCAGATCAGCTCATCTGACTGTTTCATCAGGCAGTCTGTCTTGATATCCATACCAAGGACACAGTGGGGGAGCAGATTCCCACCAAAAAACAAAGCAGCCGGTCGAGAAAGAGATTGAGGAGGACAGTCTGGGGACTACAGCGTTGTATCGCACAGGCTGGACTAGAAGACAAAACAGGACCACAGATTGTTTCCAACAACCAACCAGACTGACTTTTAAAAGCGCAGAGGATAAAGACTGTCAAAAGGAACAGGGGACAGACTGAACAGGAAGGTCATCGGCCAACATAGTGGGGTAGGCATGGCAGCAGGGTCGAGATAGTGGGAAAATACAATGATCAGGCTGACCCGGACACTAGATCTGTAGCACACTGGCTATACTAAAGAGACAAAGCAGGGACCGGTATATCTTACGCCTCTATAAACGGGACTAAAGACAAAAACAATGCAGAGTGAATAGTTTTCCTACCAAGTTTTGTATACAGTCAATACAGAAAAACTAAAGGATCCGAGGATGACATCCATAAAAGGTCTGAGTATTGTAAAGCTCTGAGAAGAGGAAGAAATGTCTCATGCATCGCCTGGTTCGAAAGATCACCATTTTCCCGCTCTCTCCTGCATCGCCTACCCAATACGTGACTTGGCATTCGTGTTTCTCCCAATAATATGAATTTTAAAAAAAAATTAAAAAAATATGAATTTCAAAAAAATATTTAATTTTTACATTTTAAAAAAATATGAATTTCAAATCAAGTCGATACGTAAGAGGCTAGGGTTTAAAAGTTCAAATTGGGGTATCGATGACCGAATGCCTCATGGGGTCACATATACTTCAGATTCAACGATGTATACATGATCACATGTAGCATCTAATGTTTTGTCACGAGGTGATTATTGATGCCCAAGTAACAATGAGTTGAGATTTGACTTTTAAACCCCAAAATCCCAAATATCGATTTGATTTGAACTTCAAACCTTTTTTTTAAATGTAAAACAATTAACTTGACCAAATTGGTCATGTGGTTCGTTGGTCATGTGGTTCGTGGGGTTCAATGCTCGACCATTTTTTAAATTCAAGAGTTTGTAAGTTGTGAAGTGCATGGTTTAGTATTTAGAGTAGAGAGAAGAAAATATAACATGGTATTTTAAGGTTTATACTAGGGTTTATGTTTTCCTTGCTCTACATACATTATAAAGGCAAAATAAGTCTACAAGTGGAAGTCAAGATCCGACAACGTATATATGACCCCACACGACATTTGATGTTCTACCGCGGGTAGGTTATTGATCACCTTGTTACTTTAGTTTTGGGTTCCTCCATCTCGTAAGGTTTGGTGTACACAATGTTTGTAAATTTAACTTGCTTCCATTGAACAATTTTATAGAGCCATTCACTAATAGAATTGGTTATGAATTCTTGCTTTTAGCATTTCACCTCAGTTTTAAATCTCGACTACTTCAAGAGTTGGTGTTCTTATGTCGACATGGGTGCATGTGTACACAATGCTTGTAAACTTAATCGATTGCCATATAGTGAGTTTGGTTATGAACTCTTGCCTTCAACATTTCATCTTGGTTTTGCTTTCTAGTTGTTAAATCAGTATTTTTATCACTTTAATAAAGAGTTTGGGGTTTATATTTTTTTGTAATAGCAAACAAAAGGAGAGTTGCAAAGTAAATTACTTTAGGCAGTGATCCGGGTGGATATCGGTGGCCACCCACCTTTTCCAACTGACTCAAAATAGTTTTCTGGCAATTTTGGTAATTTACTATTTTCAACAGTTTTTCGGGTTGTGAATCTTCCGGAGCCGTTTTGAGGCCCTAAACGACGTTTTTTGGGGAAAAGGGGGAGAAACATGAAACTACCTTTGATGTTTCCCCCAAAATGAATCTCCTCGATGATACCTTTCCAATGAGTTATCATGCGCCTAAAACGGAGATCGTATGCAAAAGTTACGACCCCGGGAAGTTGATGTACTAACTTACCTAAACGAAGCCCACATGACTTTTGGCGCTTCATCTCCTAGGGTTAGGTTTTTGGATGTCTAGGGTTTTTGGCATTCTTGTTTATTGTAAAAAGGCCTTCAAAGCCTCATTGTAATCATATTCTTGCGAATGAGCGCAGTCGTCGCATCTCTTCTCAAAGATAAGCCGCCACCATTCCAGCAAGCTTGTTTTCCGCTGCATTTTATAGTGTCAACTTATTTCCTTATTGAATAGAAAACTAGTTTTACTATATCTCTATTATTTTGTGTTAAGCACCTGCGAATAATCTGTAGTCATTTCGTTCTGCTCATAAAATTTGGATCAGTGGTATCATAGTGGTATGCTCCTTCTCATCTTAATGCATGTCCCCAACAAGGTCGGAGTACAAAGAGTTGGGTCTCGAGCTTGTTTCTCTTGAGGACAAAATCTTCTGCACGCCCAAGCGACCTCTCATGGCAGGAGAAAAGAAAGATAACAGGACAGGAGATCCTTTCAAAATGTTTCTTTAGGAAGCCCTCATGCAATAGATAAATGAGATGATGGATAGTTTCACGCAAATCCTTTGGCAGCTACCACCAGGGGATGCATCTTCTTCGAGCGGAGGCGTTGCCCCTTCAAGGTACAAATAAACTTCGATATTCCTATATTTGAAGGTCAGATAGACGCAGATGTTGTAGACAAGTGGTTGAATCTACTAGAAGGGTATTTTTCTATCCATAACTTTTCGAATAGAGAAAAAATTACTTGTGCGCTCCTCAAAGTCATTCCCCATGTCAAAGATTGGTGGGAAACTTTCTGTGAGCAAAGGAAACAAAGGAACCCTCATTATTTACAGTCATGACCACCTGGGTATCCTTCAGGGATGCTATTAAGGAACAATACTACCCTGTCGGAAGTTATGATGACTTGTATACCAAATAGACCACACTGCAGCAAGAAAGAGACCAAGCAGTGTCAGATTTCACAAGTATCTTCCATACCTTGCGCACCAAGTTGGGTATCAAAGATTCAGAGCCAAATCTAGTGCTCAAGTATTGCGGTGCTCTACATAGATTCATCTAGACCGAAATGGAATTTCTAGACATCCCATTCTTGGGCGCAGCCTACCAATATGCCGTCAAAATCAAGCAGAAGCTCAAACAAAAGATGCGACAATTTGGGCCTGGGAACCCCTCACAACAAAAGCCAGGAAAGGGCAGCCCTATCCCACAGAACAAAGGATAGAGCAAATATGGACAGTATTGGGAAAACCAGTCCAAGCCGCAAGCAAAGAAGGACACCGGAAAGACAAAGAAAGACACCGAGAAGTGGTGCAACTTCCATAAGATCCCTTGGCATAACACTGCTGACTATCGCTCAAAATAGTCGTTGGTGGCCGAAGTAAAAGCCTCTGAATCAGATGCAAAATATGACACTGAGTTAGAACCAAAAAGGGGAAGATGGATCATTGACGTGAAACCCAGTGCCACCGCTACTACCACCAAGCTCCAGCCTGGTGAATCAGACGAGCCTGAAGAAGGAGAGAGCCTCTTCCATTCACATATGTGGGTAAAAGGCACTCCGTTGCACTTCATCGTTGACAGCGGTAGCGAGAAGAACCTCATCTCAGTAGAGGTCGTCAAGTGGATGGCCCTGCCGACAACATCGCACCCACAACCCTACACCATTGGATGGCTCTGCCAAGGAAGCGATCTTTGCGTTAGCCAATAGTGTCGATTGTCGTACAACATCAAGCCTTTCAAAGATGAGGTATTGTGTGATGTTGTTCCTCTCGAAGTTTGTGATGTTCTTTTGGGCCAACCTTATTTATGGAAACATAATGTTGTATATGAGTCCAGGCCTCGTAGTGTTATCATTACTTTGAATAGAAAATTGCACAGGATACCCGAGGAAATCCCATCTAGTGTTATTTCCTTGATCTCAGCTAAGCAATGCAGGAAGGTCAACTCTCATACGGGGAAGTATGTCTTCTTCGTGATTCACTCTCAGAATGAGTAAAAGATCACAACCACATCCAGGGTCTCTGCGACCGACCTCTCCACACAGCAGAAGCAAGTAGATAAGGTCATGGAAGAATACTCAGATATCTTCGCCTCACCTACCGGGGTACCTCTACACTACCAGGTCAAGCATCCCATCGATCTGACCCCTGGCACACCGCTGCCCAATGGGCCAGTCTATCGTCGCTCTCTGTTAGAAAATGAGGAGATCAAGCGACAGATCCAAGAACTGCTCCACAATGGGGAACATCTGTCCCAACTCATCACATTGTGAGAGCCCATGTTAAGCCCTAATATTGGCTTATTACCCCTTAATTGGGGCATATTATATTAGTAATGTTATTTTATTTATGTCGACTTTAGGCCATTAGTTGTAATTATACCTCCTAGTCTTCTATATATACCAAAGAGATATTTTCATTTTGAATCATCTTGTATTTGAACATTTAAGTGGGGTAAAAGGAGGTTGCCCCCTCGAAGAGGTTTATTATCTGAAATTATCTCTTTTTCAAGGCGTTGAGTACTTTTTCTGAGGTTTTTCTATGCTATATTGATATTTGGTTCTTAACATATGGTATCAGAGCTCAAGGTCTTGGGGTTTCACTGCTACATCTGAGACACCTTGGAATTGTTGCCTTTACAGATATGGATGACACTAGCGATGTTCGAGAAAGGGTTGCACAGTTGGTCAAAATAGAACAAGACATATTTATTGTAGGATTCCATCAGCAGGTATAGAAGGAAAGAGAGAAGGCCTATATTGACAGGCACATCAAGAAGAAGGCATTTAATCAAGGCAATTTAGTACGGGTATATGACAATAAGTTCATAAAACATCCTGGGAAGTTCAGAACGCATTGGCTCGGGCCATATGAGGTCGCCTATGTTATAGAAGGGGGAGTTGCACAGCTGAAGACTTTGAATGGAGAATGAAAGGAAGGTCTTGTGAATGGGAGCCGACTGAAGTTGTACTATGACAACCAGTTGCCTCGCAACTCTCAGTAAAAGCATGAGGAAAAGGGTCTAGGTACCAGGTGCAGTTGAAACTGGGTACCAAACACAAAAAAGACAGTATGCACAAGAAAGGAGAGGATGCATAGAGAAGAGAGAAAAGGCTACATTGTGCAATCTGAAGTCAAAGTAAAATAGAAGGATGAAATCTAAAGTGCCTCGGGATGAGTCACAGGTGAGTGTTGGGGGCCTGTTGGCCCTTGGTTATTAAAGTAAGCAAAGATCAAGGAAGAAAAGGCAAAATGCAAACTGTGGGGAAGACACAGTGACTATTACTGGGTTGAAGTGAGCAA
>ML802764.1:128316-142077 GCA_009831015.1 Picea engelmannii
CAAGTGCCAAATTGTACATTGAACTTCAGATCACCTTCTCTAATACCATGTAGAAAATAGCTCAAAAACTCAATATGACATACATTGATTTCAACCTCCTATTAAGCTTCAACAGTAAAGCATTAAAACCCAATACATAATTGTTCTTAATGAGCAGAAACACTAATGTCATAGATTTGAAACTAAAAACCAACAATGGAATATAATTGAACAGTAGACAAATTCTTCCATTTGGCACATAAAAATCTGGGCAATGCCCCTTGAAGAAAACATAAGAAAAATGACAAATTTAAGGAGAATGTTTTTTTATTCATCTTTAGGGAAATTATGAGTACAACAATAGTAAATATTCAGCATTAATAAGTTGTACTTTCAATCTATCTGAGCAAAAACTACAATTATTTCCTGAGTAACACAGTCTGAAATCAAAACTAGACTTTCTAATACAAACTGTACAGATTGTATAGTCACCAACAATAGAAACAAACCTTGTTTTCCATGCCCAAAAGAGGTACAGAAAATTACCTCATTGTACGGACTTGTTAGAGACTAAATTAACACCTAGAAATATGTGCTTAAACTTAGCATAGATTTTTGTGCATGGTTGTAGCTGCAAAGCCAACAAAACTTGCTGTATGGCCTCCACAAAACTATACTATATGACCTCCTTGTTGTACGATATTGATACACTTTAATGTTGAAGTTGTCTTGAAGTGCATGTCAATCCCTCTTCTAGGGATGCATACCAACTTCCATTGTTGAAACTCTTTCCCTCCAAGCAAAGAAACCTTATTGGGATGTGTGCCCCTTCACCTTCCCTTCAACTATCCTCAAAAATTGCACCCTTCTCCCCCTCAAGAGTTGCCTTTATCTAATTTTGAAATGTAAAATCTCTAACCCTTGGTCTTCCAATGAGATTGACGGTCAAGATTAGATCTTGCCCTCATGAGTGTTGGGTATGTGTTATATTATTTGCACAAGTAGTATTGTTTGAGCCTATGCGTCGAACGCGCAGGGGAGTTAGAGGGGGGGTGCAGGGTGGCGAATGCCCCTCGTGTGGGGGTTCGGGGGTAGCACCCTCGAGAAAAAAAAATCATGCCTCAGAAAACGTGTCACCTATTTTAGGTGGTTTTTCGGCACATGGTTTCTTTGCCGATGGTTTTCTATTTCCGGTTAAGGAATTAGGGTTGTGGACTAATCGAGGTCCTTGGGTTAGGGTTTTGGATATCGCTGGCTTCTATATATATATTGTATTCTAAACAATGTAACATGATGAAAATATAGAATATGCTGGTTTTCCCAGTTTGGGTTTCCAGAGGAAAAATCTCTATGTAATGTTTGTATTTGTCATTGTATCTTTTATGTTCTTTTACTGAATATCTGTTTGCAGTAAATATTGTACAAGGTTAAAATCTACATTTGGTATCAGAGCTTTGTTGGCTTCAGGGGTATGCCTTTGTGGTCAAGGGTTTGGCGCGGGACTGTGATAAGCCTTGTTATAGTGGGAGACCTGTGGTATTGATTTTTCAAGTGAAAAGAAATGGAAAGCAATTCGAAGATGGAAATTGAGAAGTTTGGGAAAAGTTTTGAGTTGTGGAAGCTCAAGATGGAAGATCTATTGGTGGAAAGAGATCAGTGGATCGCGGTAGATATAGGTACTGCACCTATAGGAACTTCAACAAATGACTAGAAAAAGTTGGATCAGAAGGCAAAGAGCATAATCTGACTGTGTCTCTCCGATTCAGTATTACTGAATGTGTCAAAGGAAGCTACAGCCAAGGATTTATGGGAAAAGTTGGGGAAGTTATATCAGTCTAAGTCCCTAGTGAATAAACTATTCCTGAGAAAGAAGTTGTATAACCTGAGGATGACAGATGGAGACTCAGTGGCAGAGCATTTGAACGCCTTCAATACTGTGGTAAGGCAGTTAGTATCTGTTGAGATTAAAATTTCAGATGAAGATAAATGTATCAGTTTATTGTGTTATTTACCAAACTCATGGGATAGTTTGATTGTGGCCATAGGTAGTAATACAACTTCCTTGAAGTTTGATGAAGTGGTCTCATCTTTGTTGTTAGAGGAGATGAGATGAAAGAATATGGAAGGACATAACACAAACACATTATTTGCAAGAGGGTGTTCCCAAAAAATAATTTGATCTAATTTCTCAAGTGGGAGATCTAGGTCTAAGGGTAGATCTAAATCTCCCAGAAAGTTTGTAAGGGTATGTTGGAGATGTGGAAAAGAAGGGCACTACAAGAAGCAATGTAGATCCAAAGTTGAGAAAAATAAGGGATCTGAAGAATCTCCTTCTACAGAAGAGAAGACCTCCAAGGAAGAAGGAGGGGATGTATACTTGGCCTCTTCAAGCACACATGCAGATCATGAGGCATGGTTGGTTGACTCTGGTTCATCATTTCATATGACTCCACATAGGGAGTGGTTCTACGAATATGAAAGGTATTATGGAGGTAATGTTTTCTTAGGTAATGATTCGACAACTAGAATCATAGGACGAGGAAAAGTCAAGTTGAGGCTCATAGATGGAAGGATTAGAACACTGCCTGGTGTTCTGCACATCCTAGGTTTGGCTAGAAATTTAATTTTTGTAAGCAAAATGGATGATGCAGGGGTAAAAACAATATTTGAAAATGAAACCTGTAGGATGGTTCGAGGAGCAATGGTGTTGTTGAAGGGAGTTCGGTTTGGAAATCTGTATAAGTTGCAAGGAAACACTATTAGTGATGGGTGTAATAGTTCCATTGTTCCTGATATTGGATTCGAAGAATAAAGAACTCCTACAATCTCTAGAGAAAAGGTTATGATGTGGCATCAAAGATTGGGGCATATTGGAGAGAAGGGTCTTCGACTACTACGCGGTAAAGGTATGGTTGAAAGTATGTCTAACTGCTCTCTGGATTTTGATTTCTGTGAACATTGTCTATATGGGAAGCAGAATTGGGTAAGATTTCCCTCTAGTGCAACGAGGGCAGAAGGAATTTTACATCTAGTTCATAGTGATGTTTTTGGACCTGTGTCGGTCCCATCATTGGGAAAATCTGTGTATTATGTCTCATTTATATGACTTCTCGAGGAATACTTGGATATATTTCCTCGGGAAGAAATTTGAAGTCTTTGACGGGTTTAAAGAGTTTAAGGCTCTTGTTGAGAATCAAACAAAGAAAAGAATTAAGGTGTTGAGGATAGATAATGGCATAGAGTTTTGTGGGAATGAATTTGAAGAATTCTCTAAGTGTGGTATAGCAAGGCAGAAGACTACTCCATATACACCTCAGCAGAATGGAGTTGCAGAAAGGATGAACAAGACGTTGATGGAAAAAGAAAGGTGCATGCTCAGTGGTGTCAGGTTAGGGCAAGAAGTATGGGTAGAGGCAGTGGGTATTGCATGTTACCTAGTCAACAAATGACCCTCATCAGTGTTGGATGACAAGACTCCACAAGAAGTATGGATTGGTAAGGAACCTTCTCTCACACATCTCAAGGTATTTGGCTGTGATGCATATGTTCATGTTCCAAAGGAAAACAGGAGTAAGCTAGATAAGAAGGTCGAAAAGTGTATCTTTATTGGATATAAAGATGGTCTCAAAGGTTATAAGCTTTGAAACCCTGAAACTAAGAAGGTAGTGTATAGCCGAGATGTGGTATTTAGAGAAATGAAGTATGTTGTTAAACAAGAATTCCTACCAAGTAAGGAAGAACTAGAGAAAATAGAGTTTGATTTAAAGGATGATGAGTCAGACTCTATAGAAAAATAGGAATCAAAAGAAGAAGATCCTCATACTCTAGTATTGAGGAGATCGGTTCGAGAAGAAGGCTACTCCATCTGATTTCCATTCAAATTTTGTTTTGTCTATTACTGATGATGATCCTAGAATTGTCAGGGAGGCAGTGGATTCAGAGGACGCAAATCTCTAGAAAAGGGCCATGAATGAAGAAATGGCATCTTTGGATAAGAATGAGGCTTGGGATCTAGTGGAGTTACCGACTGGAAGAAAGCCCATTGGCAGCAAATGGGTATTTAAAAAAAAATTGAATGCAGAAGGAAAAGTGGAGAAATACAAAGCTCGGTTAGTAGCAAAGGGTTATTCCCAAGTTGAGGGAATTGATTTTGGTGAGATTTTTTCTCCTGTTGCCAAGTTAACCTCTATAAGATTCATGTTATATGTTGTTGGTGCATTTGATTTTGAAATAGAACAAATGGATGTGAAGACAACATTCCTACATGGAGATCTAGAAGAAGAAATCTATATGAAACAACCAGAAGGTTATGCTATGAAGGGAAAGAAGGAGTTGGTATGCATGCTGAAAAAGTCCCTGTATGGTTTAAAACAATCACCAAGAATGTGGTATAAAAAAAATTTATACTTATATGTTGGGACTTGGCTTCACAAGAAGCAAAGAGGATCACTGTGTGTATTTTAAGTTAATTGGTGATCATTTGATTTATTTGGTCTGGTATGTGTATGACATGTTGTTGATAGGAAACAACAAGGAGATTATCCAGGATGTGAAAACTCAGTTGTCCTCTAAATTTGACATGAAGGATCTTGGTGCTTCAAATTTCATTTTGGGCATGGAAATTAAAAGAGATCGGAAAAGGAGGAAATTCTGGTTAAATTAGAGAAAATATATCAAGACAATATTGCATAGGTTTAATATGCAGGAATGTAAACGGATCAAGGTTCATATTTATGTTGGTGTAACTTTATCTGTGGATCAGTGTCCCAAGACACATGAAGAGGAGGAGGACATGTCTCATGTTCCATATGTGAGTGCAGTTGGCAGTTTGATGTATGCAATGGTCTGTACTAGACCGGACATTGCACACACAGTGGGAGTTTTGAGCAGGTATATGTCAAAACCAAGGAAGGAGCATTGGACAGTAGTAAAAATGGTTTTCAGGTATTTGTGTGGCTATGGATTGTGCTACGAAGGAAGAACGAGATTGGACAAAGTGGTGGATATACATGGCTTTGTGGATGCAGACTGGGCTGGAGATCTGGATTGTTGCAGATCTACAAGTGGGAATGTGTTTAACCTGTTTGGAGGAGCAATAAGTTGGATGAGAAAAAGACAGGTTGTAGTGGCACTTTCAACTACATAAGTTGAATACATGGCAATCACTCATGCAAGTAAGGAAGCAATATGGTTACAAAGATTGCGTTTAGGTATTGGGTTGGGGCAGCAAGTTGTAAGGATAGATTGTGACAGTCATAGTGCAATTTTTCTAGTGAAGAACCCAACTCATCATTCAAAGACAAAGCATATTGATATTCAATAACACTTTGTGAGAGACATGGTTGAAGAAAAGAAAGTATTGTTGATGAAGGTGGACACTTTGAAGAATGTTGCAGATTCATTAACAAAATCTGTGAGCATTGAGAAGTTCTCTTGGTGTAGAGGATCCATGGGCATTGTTTCCATGGATTGTTAACTATGTAATCTTGTAACCCCATGTATGCAAAGAAAGCAACAAGTGGGAGAATGTTGGATATGTGTTATATTCTTTGCACGAGTAGTAGTGTTTGAGCGTATGCACTTGGGCCCCTTGGCGGGTGCAGGGGGCGAATGCCCCCCGCACAGGGGTTCGGGGGAAGCGCCCCCGAAAACAATTTTTCTGCCTTGGAAAACGTTACATATTTTTCTGCCTCGGAAAACATGTCACATATTTTAGGTGGTTTTTCAGCACATGGTTTCTTTGCCGATGGTTTTCTATTTCTGGTTAAGGAATTAGGGTTGTGGACTAATCCAGATCATTGGGGTAGGGTTTTGGATGTCGTTGGCTCCTATATGTATATTGTATCGTAAACAATGTAACACAATGAAAATATAGAATATGTTGGTTTTTCCGTTTTGGGTTTCCAGGGGAAAAAACTCTGTGAAATGTTTCTATTTACCATTATATCTCTTATGTTCTTTTACTGAATATATGTTTGCGGTAAATATTGTACATGGTTAAAATCTACAATGAGATCAACGGTCATGTCTTAATCATTCGTTAAGGTCATTTAAGTCACTAAAGTGACCCATAACATCATAAACTCACTTTTACACTTAAAAGTTAAAATACCCAACTTAATAAAATCACTTTATAAAGTTACTTTATAAAAACATATTATAAAGTCACTAGGGAGAAAGTGTGCTCAATCACTTCCGCATGTTGGGCACCACCAATGCAAAAGTACCTCCGAGAGCTACCAATTCTAACATAAGTTTCCTAGACTCCCAAATTTTCTTCTGCACAATGTACTCTATCTTCCTGAGTTGCAAAGAAGCTTGTTGTCCCTTAGGCACATCATAAAACAAGGCCATTATGTTCAAATGATCAATGGAAAAGTTGAGATAAGGAAGGATTTTGACAACATGGTTGTCATAACTGGAATAGAATATGGAATATTGATGAATATGAATGGGACATGTGCCCATACACACACTGTTGCATACCTCTAGTCTTCGTTTATTGAGAAAGAATTGTGTTTTTGGTCTGCTTACTATTTCTAGGAAACTGAAACAATGTGATGCTTGTATCCTTGGAAAGCATAGCAAACAACAATTTCATGATTCCACTTTTAGAGCATGTAGAAAACTTGAACTGATTCATTCTGATTTGTGTCGCTCTATGCATGTTCCTCCTGCAAATGGAAACAAATATATCATGACTTTTATTGATGATTACATCAGGGTGTTTTGGGTGTACTTGTTGAAAGATAAATCACAAGCTTTTGAAACATTTTAAAATTTTCATATACGGATTCAAAATGAAGCTCAATCTCGTATTGACTCTTTGCACTGATAATGGAAGAGAATATACATCTAATGAATTTGAAAGTTACCTTTGCCAACATGGTATCAAAAATCAAACAATAGTTTCATACAATCCTCAACAAAACGGTGTAGTTGAACGAATGAACATGACACTCCTAAATATGATCTATTTCATGATGTTTTTCAAAAATGTTAAATTGATGTTTTTGGATGATGCAATTCTATGTGTAGTTTATGTCAAAAATAGGTGTCCATCTCATGCTATTAAAAACAAGACTCCTTATTAAATGTGGTATGGCCACATTCCTTCAGTGAGRCATCTCGGGSTCTTTGGTTCCACTATGCCTTAATTCCTAAGGAGCAAAGAAGCAARCTTGATGCAAGGAGTYGGAAGTGCATCTTATTGCGRTACTCAAATACCACCAAGGGGTATCATATTTACRATGAGAAATATAAGTTCATCCTTTCGAGAGATATGATYTTTCTTGAATCCACCAAGAAAGACAAAAYTGTTGAGAGGCGGCTTGATTATCTTGACAAGTTCACTTGTGTAAAAGACATATCATGAATTTGATGATGAGATTCCACATCTTGAAGGGGGGATCCCTATCTTGGTTAAATCTATGGAATCTCCTTTTGTAGCACCRYCACCCCCACATGAAGAAGTTCTTGTTGCGTCATCAGAACCTGAAGTTCAATTGGATGATGTGATTGAGAGGATTGAAAAGTTGAGGCTTGATGAGAGCACAACACCATCTCAATCAACCGAGCAACCTAGACCATCTCAAAAAKGTCCACCAAAATGGCTCACAAAAACACTTGAAAGTGTTCAWCYTGATGAGGTCGAAAAGACCAGAACCAGATTGTCCTCAAAGCAAGATGGAGGTAATGTAGATAATTCAAACTCGTGTGATGTAGATGATATGGATGTTTTATATGATTGTGAGTTGAATTTATTTCTAAAATTGAACCAACTTCCTTTAAAGAAGTTACTTCTCATGATGAATGGAAAGAAGCCATGCCAAAAGAATATGATGCTCTCATCAAGAATGGGACATGGAAGTTGGTGGACCCTCCATATGGAATCAAACCGATTGGCTGCAAGTGGGTATTCAAGAACAAGTACAAATCAAATGACTCACTCAACAAACACAAAGCAAGGCTTGTGGAAAAAAGATTTGCACAAAAAGGTGTTGATTATGAGGATACTTTTTGCCCCAAAGCAAAATGGGCTACCATTCACACTCTATTTTCCATGGCAGCACAAAATGGATGGAAAATTCATCAAATATATGTGAAGACTTCCTTCTTGAATGGAGACTTGAAAGAGAATGTGTTCATGTCTCAACCAAAAGGATTTGTTGTGAAGGGGCAAGAACATAAGGTATGCAAGCTCATCAAATCCTTATATGGCTTAAAATAAGCATAGCATGCATGGTATGAAAAGTTAACTGAGCATCTTCTGAAATTTAATTTCAAGCATTTCAATCTCGACTATACAACTTTGGTTGTCAAGAAAGTTGGAAAAATTGTTGTGTATCTTGTATATGTAGATGATTTGTTCATAACATGGAACAATGAAAACTACATTGCATCCATAAAGAAAGAGTTGAATAAAGACTTTGAGATAACAGGTTTGGGAAATCTTCACTACTATTTGGGTATTGAAGTGATACAAAATCCAAAGTACATATGCATCTCCAAAAGAAGTACATTGGAACATAATTTGAAACTCACATCAAAAGGGAATGAATTTGAGGATGCAGGTCTACTACAAAACCAGTGCTAAAATACTTGAAAGGAACTCAAGATTTTGGACTCAAGTACTCTAAGGTGGATGACTTCAATCTGATTGAATATTTTGATTCAGACTTTGGAAGAGAAAGAAAATTGAGTATCAACTTCAAGCTATCTCATGAATCTTGGATTAGCACTTGTCTCCTAGAAATCACACAAACAATCAATTCCAGCAAATTCCACAACAAAGGAAACCATATGTGACAGTTGCAGAATATGCAGCACTTTAGACATTGTTCCACAAATGCGCTAATTGCAAACATCTTCACCAAGGCGCTTGGAAGAGAAAATTTTGAATAGTTCGTAATGATGCTTGGACTCACACACACCCCTTCGAATCAAGGGGGTAATGTTGGACACATAATCCTTGGGATTGCATTTTTGTAACTGTAATTTACATATGAAGAGTTGTAGGTAATAAGAAAAGTCACAAATCAAACCTCATGAAATAGGAGTCCTAGGCAAAATCACATACCAAAAGACATGCTTGATTATTTCATTTAGACACACAAATCAAACATAGAGATTATCTTATTGTTGATTCTATTGGCCCAATGCCAAGCCACTTATTCTTATGACCAAGTGAGAATTACCATTTTAGATTCAATGAAGAACTTCTATTAAATGTGAAAGAGACATACTAGTTGCTTATATTTTAATCTCAATATTTTATTTTGTTGCTCTTAAACTCAATAATTGGCTTCAAACACAATCATATGCAGATGAATTGTAACTCTCACTAACAAAGTTTTTCAAACTAATTTTTTACATTTTAAAAAATGCAAGATTTAGAATATTTAAAAAGCAAATAAATTAGGATTTTATATATTTTTGAAAAAAAATATTACTTTTTATTTTTCACATTTACATTTTAACCCAGTCAAAACATTCTTTTTTGGATTTGTAAAATCTGCAATTTCATGGATTTGTATAATTTGCAATTATTTTATGATAGTAAAACTTGTATTTCTAACAAACAATTTCAAATTATTACAACAGATAAACATTATATTTGCACAAGTTTCTCATCTCTTTAAATTCTTTTTTACAGTATTAAATTATTTTTTATTTTTATTTGATAATAATTGATGTAATTTTTATCTAATGATAATTGACAACTAGAATTTGATTTTAATTGGATTTAACGAAACGATTAATGATTATTACATTGTTGCAATGGATTCATTATTTTATTTCAAAAATAAATCCAAATTACTTGATAATTTAAAATAAAATAACATAGGTTTTATCAAAGGAATTAACTTGTTTCTAGGAAGTAGTCTTTAGTTATGTATAGTATTAAAGTTAAATTTTATCAAAAATCATATCATTTTATTAGAAAATAGTTTTCTAGTTTTATTTAGTTATATGTATATTATTAAAGTTAAATTTTATCAGAAAGCATATTATTTTATTAGTAGTTTTCTAGTTTTAATAATAGTTATAATTAATATTTTATTAAAAACTTTTCTCTTCATTTCAGTGTCATTTCAGTGTATGCAAGAAAAGAAATAAGAAATATATTAGTTGAAGAATTGTATCAGAAGAGTAAGGGGTGGGATGGAAGGTGCTTGTAGATCATTTGTGATGTGTTTGTAAGTAAATCTCTTTGATGCATTGTTTTAATTGTATTTTGTCTTTGTTAGAATTTAAAAACATAAATTTGTATGAAATCACATTTTTTTATTATTTAAATTGTATTTTTAAATGCAGAAACAGATTGAGCTTTGTTGAAAAGCTAGAGATTGTTGAAAAGCTATAAGACTAGACAAAAACAAATTATTGAGCTTTGTTGAAAAACTAGAGCTTATTGAAAAGCTATAAAACTAGACAAAAACAAATTACACAGAATTAACCACTCTAATCTGCGAAAAAAAATGAAACCACCTTGAATTAATACATTAATAATATTAAAAGACAATGGTAAGATGTGAACTTTAATTTTACTTATTTAAAACTATTTTGTTTGGTATTGTAATTCATACCATTTTGTGCGTTTTCTGTACTGATGCATTACCAGTCTCTAAATTAATGTCCCCAAACACATAAAAGAAAGGAAATCACAGGTGAACACCGTTCCGTGGTTAAAATAGATTTAACTGCAATAGAAACTGATATTCTATATTTATAAAAAAAAAACAATTAACACAAACAATTAGAAAAAGACATAAGCTCATATTAATCCGAGGTCTCTATTAAGCTTGATCTGGTGACGAGGCATGATGGAAGAATGTGCAGCTGGGGCTTTTAACAAATATGGAGTAATGTGCAGCTGAGGCTTTATTAAAGATCAAAGATCAATCTGCGATATTATTTAGCGTTCCCAATAAAATAGCGCTAATCCAAACAAAGCCCTGAAGTACGAAACTTGGTTCATCCTGGGATAAACACTAATAGATATTGGTTTGTGAAAACCCTAATTGCAGCGAAACGATTTTTGGTTTTAGAAACATATATTTGTATTGAAAATTGAAATAATTATCTTGGAAACAGTATCCTCGGCATAATCCAAATCTTGACCAATTCTGTGCAACAGACCAGTAAGGTGATGCTACTAACAACTTCGTTGTAATATGCCGCAAGTACACAACTGATCCAGAGGAAACAAAATACAGGAAAATGGAATCTTTGAAAATACAGGAAAATGGATTCTTTGAAAATACAAAGGCATCCATTCACAGTAGGGACACTGAGGCAAAATCATGGAGCTCGTGGGAACATGAGCATTTTGACTTCAAGACATGCTTGAGGAGGATAAACAGCAGGAATGCTTGATCGTTTAACAAGCCTCACCTACTTGAACCCTCCACATGAATTCCCTTCTCAAACATCAAAAGCAACAACCCAGTTAAAAAAATTATGAGAAACCAAATTCTGAGCCCATTAGAAAACCTAAAACGCTGGAATCAGATTATAGAGAATAAAAACTGAAAACTAGAAGTCAAAAAAGAGCATCCTAATAAAACAGAGAGCGACGAAAAGGGGATCAGAAACGACTGGCTTGGACTGCTCATCCGAAGAAGAGCAGAAAGCAGTGGATGATATCACAGTCGATCATTTGGGGAAAGTTATTTCATCATTTCCCCCCTTCTCACTGTCGCATACACACATACAACATTTTACAGTACGATATAAGAATACACAAATCCCCCGTTCCTGTACAAACACTCGCCTCTCACTTCCTTTACCTCCGGTATAGTCGTCCATCTGTGAACTTCTGCGTTTATAAAATATGCAGAGCAAGTAAAACACAAACCCTAGCATAAACCCTTACCCCGTACAAACGTTCGACTCCCACCTCCGATACCTCTAGTCTTTGCTTCCATCTGTCGACTTCTTCTGCCTTTATAAGATATGCAAAGCAAGGGAAACACAAACCCTAGTATAAACCCTAAAAAACCATGTTTTATTAGAATCGATATGTAAGAGGTTAGGGTTTAAAAGTTCAAATTTGGGTATCGATGACCGGATGCCTCATGGGGTCGCATATACTTCAGATTCAAGTAAAACACAAACCCTAGTATAAACCCTAGCATACAAACATACAATATTTTACAGTGCGATATATCAAAACGGAAAGCACAGACGTTCGACTCCCGCCTCCGATACCTCTAGTCTTGGCTTCCATCTGTAGACTTCTTCTGCCTTTATAGGATATTGAAAGCAAGGGAAACACAAACCCTAGTATAAACCCTAAAAAAACATGTTATATTTTATATATTTTATTTTCCAGTCCGCTCTATATTCTAAATCGTGCCTTTCACAACTTGCAATCTATTGTATTTGAAGAATGGTCGAGCATTGAACCCCACGAAACGCACGACCAATATGAATTTCAAATCCCACGAACGCACGGTCAATTTAATCGTTTTACATTTTAAAAAAATATGAATTTCAAATCAAGTCGATATGTAAGAGGTTAGGGTTTAAAAGTTCAAATTTGGGTATCGATGACCGAATGCCTCATGGGGTCGCATATACTTCAGATTCAACGATGTATACATGATCACATGTAGCATCTAATGTTTTGTAGGAGGTGATTATTGATGCCCAAGTAACAATGAGTTGAGATTTGACTTTTAAACCCCAAAATCCTAAATATCGATTTGATTTGAACTTCAAACCTTTTTTTTAAATGTAAAACAATTAACTTGACCAAATTGGTCATGTGGTTCGTGGGGTTCAATGCTTGACTATTTTTTAAATTCAAGAATTTGTAAGTTGTGAAGTGCATGGTTTAGTATTTAGAGTAGAGAGAAGAAAATATAACATGGTATTTTAGGGTTTATACTAGGGTTTATGTTTTCCTTGCTCTGCATACATTATAAAGGTAGAAGAAGTTTACAAGTGGAATTCAAGATCTGACGACGTATATATGATCCCACACAACATTTAATATTCTACCGTGGGTAGGTTATTGATCACCTTGCTACTTTAGTTTTGGGTTCCTCCATCTCGTAAGGTTTGGTGTACACAATGTTTGTAAATTTAACTTGCTTCCATTGAGCAATGTTATAGAGCCATTCACTAATAGAGTTGGTTATGAATTCTTGCTTTCAGCATTTCACCTCAGTTTTAAATCTCGACTACTTCAAGAGTTGGTGTTCGTATGTCGACATGGTTGCATGTGTACACAATGCTTGTAAACTTAATCCATTGCCATATAGTGAGTTTGGTTATGAACTCTTGCCTTCAACATTTCATCTTGGTTTTGCTTTCTAGTTGTTAAATCAATGTTTCTATCACTTTAATAAAGAGCTTGGGGCTTATATTTTTTTGTAATAGCAAACAAAAGGAGAGTTGCAAAGTAAATTACTTTAGGTAGTGATCCAGGTGGATATTGGTGGCCAACCACCTTTTCCAACTGGCTCAAAAAAAAATTCTAACAATTTTGGTAATTTACTATTTTTAGCTGTTTTTTGGGTTGTTAAACTTTCGGAGCTGTTTTGAGGCCCTAAACGACGTTTTTTGGGGAAAAAGGGGAGCAACATTAGAGTTTCTTTTATGTTTCCCCCAAAATGAATCTCCTCAATGATACCTTTCCAACGAGCTATCATGCGCCTAAAACGGAGATCGTATGCAAAAGTTACGACCTCAAGAAGTTGATGTACTAACTTACCCAAACGAGGCCCACATGACTTTTGGCGCTTCATCTCCTAGGGTTAGGTTTTTGGATGT
>ML802764.1:149845-163712 GCA_009831015.1 Picea engelmannii
AAGGGGAAAGAGGGTTCTTTGTTAGGTGGACAAATATGACTTCCAACATCAGGTTTGAAGATAGGTTGGAGGGGACCTCCAACTACCTACAATGGAAGGTGAGAATCATAAATTGTGGTCATTTGCGAACATCGTCGTGCCAGTACCTGCATCAGATCCCATAGCTCTGGATGTTCATGAATTAAAGGAATCCAAGACACATAGAATCATCTTGAACCGAGTCAAATACCACCTTAGTCCACACTTGGCTGAGAAGAAGACAACCAAAGATATGTGGGATGCACTAAAGAGTTTGTATGAGGCAAAGAATGAGAACCAGAAAATGGCTCTCGGGGACAAGCTCCATAGTACTAGGATGGCCAAGAGAGAGAGTGTGTCTTCCTACCTCACCTGGGTTTCACAAGTGAAGGCCGATTTGGTAACTGTCGAAGAAGTTATTCCAGACTCAGAGTTGGTGTGTATAGCCCTTAAAGGCTTCACCAAGAAGTGGGAGGTTTTTTTGAAGTGCATGGTGGGGAGAGAGAAGCTCCCTGACTGGAGCATATTGTGGGATGACTTTACATTGAAGGATATTTGGGAGGGGTCTCAGGAGAAGGCAGTGGATGGTGCAGACAATAAGAACGTTTCTCTTGTGGGAAAGAGAAATGAGAAGAAGAAAGACATGAGAAAGGTGAGATGATTTACATGTCACAAGACTGGTCACTACGCTAGTCAATGTCCGAATAAAAAGAAGAAGTTAGAACGAGAGGTGACAACATCAACAAATATTGTTGAGTTTGCAGAGAAATATGAGGGAGTTTTCTCTCATGAATGGTCCCTTGGTCAATGGTTGCCTAGTGTTCGAAGACATTGAAGTGTGGTTTGTGGACAGTGGAGCTTCTCAACATATGACGAGAATGAGGTCAATGTTCCTTAGTCTTACAGAAATAGATTCAGACTGCTTTGTGGACAGTGAAGCCGACTCACAACTTGCAGTAAAGGGGGTTGGAAGTGTTAGATTCCAACTAGAGTCAGGAGATTTTCTGGAGGTAGACGAGATGTTGTATATACTAGAGATGACAATTAAATTACTCTCAATGTTATCTCTAGATGTTGATGGATTTGGAGTTCCATTCTACTGTGGCTAGGTATTGTTATATCCAGAGGGAGAAACTCCAAGCACAACAATGTTGCTTGGTGTCAGGTATGAGAGTTTGTATAGGTTGTTGGGACGACCTGTGTTGGGGTCCAATGGATTTTTGGATTCAAATTATGTGTCGCAGAGTGGGCAAGTTTCACAGAAGAGAGAGTTGATACAAGGGACTCAGTCCTCTTTGAGGACTCTGAGAGGACTCAATAAGCATGAGTGGACACTGATGGATGCTCAGGAGAGTGTGTAGTCTCATAGAAGCATGTATTTAGTTCATAGATTAGCGGAGGTAGAAACATATGCTTCCAGTGCAGTGGGAGCAGTGGATTCCTGTTCAGAGGGAGGAACAACTTCTAGTACAGAGGGAGTAGTTATGACAGCTGACGAGTTGAAGATGGATTTTGGCGGTGATACCATAAGTACCTCTCTCTCTAAGAGGGAGTGTTAGAATTGGTAGCTCAGAGGTACTTCTGCATTGGTGGCGCCCAACATGAGGAAGTGACTGAGCACACTTTCTCCCTAATGACTTTATAATATGTTTTTATAAAGTAACTTTAGTGACTTAAGTGACCTTAATGAATGATTAAGTCGTGATCATTGTTGGCACAGGCCAGACCCAGGGTTTAACTCCTAGAGCACACCAACAAGCCTTAACTACTGGCCCTTTCGGCAACACCTGCAAAGTAGATGCAGTCTCACCTGAAGCAGCCATGGGGGGGTTGCAGGACATAGATGTTTACAACCAAGGGGAATATCAAGGGGATCTAACACTAGAACAATGCATCATGCAAATATCACTTACCAACTTAGATCTACTCCTCACAACTACAAATTAGATCTATCATGGTAATGCAATAACAATATATCAACAACAAAGAACATAACACCAATCACACATACGATACAAGATATACGTGGTTCACCCTCTCTCTAGGGATATGTCCACAAAACTGTGCTTTATAATATATTAAGATGAAGCATACATTTCTTGTCTGCGCTCTTAGTTAGCAGCTATTCTTTCTCCTCCTCTCCGCCTCTCCCCTTCCTGTGCACCCAACTACAGGACTTGATCTCCGCACCTAGCTGGAGATCTTACAATACCATAAGGCTCTCACACCTAGCACTTCTCTCTCTCATACAATAATCGCTCCTGCCAATAAAAAAACTAGAACAAACAATATTAACAATAACAACAACAACCCATCCCAGGTCCTTTAGACCTATATTTATACATTACAATCACGCATCGACATCATTAGGTCAAAACCTAGGTGTCAAAACCCTAGATATCTAAAACCCTAGGTTAACTTGACCCGTGTTTTCAAGGCTTCATTAACCTGTCTTTCCTTCCTTCTCGCATGGTGCTCCAAAGCATCCAATGGTGGATTTTTCTACTTGTTGAGTTGTCCACGATCATTTTTCCTTGTTGATCTATTATCCTCGATCTCCTCATCCAACGACTTGATTCCTTTTACTTCGCTCCGTCTTTTCTGCTCTTTTGCTCACTTCAACCCAGTAATAGTCACTGTGTCTTCCCCACAGTTTGCATTTTGCCTTTTCTTCCTTGATCTTTGCTTACTTTAATAACCAAGGGCCAACAGGCCCCCAACACTCACCTGTGACTCATCCCGAGGCACTTTAGATTTCATCCTTCTATTTTACTTTGACTTCAGATTGCACAATGTAGCCTTTTCTCTCTTCTCTATGCATCCTCTCCTTTCTTGTGCATACTGTCTTTTTTGTGTTTGGTACCCAGTTTCAACTGCACCTGGTACCTAGACCCTTTTCCTCATGCTTTTACTGAGAGTTGCGAGGCAACTGGTTGTCATAGTACAACTTCAGTCGGCTCCCATTCACAAGACCTTCCTTTCATTCTCCATTCAAAGTCTTCAGCTGTGCAACTCCCCCTTCTATAACATAGGCGACCTCATATGGCCCGAGCCAATGCGTTCTGAACTTCCCAGGATGTTTTATGAACTTATTGTCATATACCCGTACTAAATTGCCTTGATTAAATGCCTTCTTCTTGATGTGCCTGTCAATATAGGCCTTCTCTCTTTCCTTCTATACCTGCTGATGGAATCCTACAATAAATATGTCTTGTTCTATTTTGACCAACTGTGCAACCCTTTCTCGAACATCGCTAGTGTCATCCATATCTGTAAAGGCAACAATTCCAAGGTGTCTCAGATGTAGCAGTGAAACCCCAAGACCTTGAGCTCTGATACCATATGTTAAGAACCAAATATCAATATAGCATAGAAAAACCTCAGAAAAAGTACTCAACGCCTTGAAAAAGAGATAATTTCAGATAATAAACCTCTTCGAGGGGGCAACCTCCTTTTACCCCACTTAAATGTTCAAATACAAGATGATTCAAAATGAAAATATCTCTTTGGTATATATAGAAGACTAGGAGGTATAATTACAACTAATGGCCTAAAGTCGACATAAATAAAATAACATTACTAATATAATATGCCCCAATTAAGGGGTAATAAGCCAATATTAGGGCTTAACATGGGCTCTCACAATGTGATGAGTTGGGACAGATGTTCCCCATTGTGGAGCAGTTCTTGGATCTGTCGCTTGATCTCCTCATTTTCTAACAGAGAGCGACGATAGACTGGCCCATTGGGCAGCGGTGTGCCAGGGGTCAGATCGATGGGATGCTTGACCTGGTAGTGTAGAGGTACCCCGGTAGGTGAGGCGAAGATATCTGAGTATTCTTCCATGACCTTATCTACTTGCTTCTGCTGTGTGGAGAGGTCGGTCGCAGAGACCCTGGATGTGGTTGTGATCTTTTACTCATTCTGAGAGTGAATCACGAAGAAGACATACTTCCCCGTATGAGAGTTGACCTTCCTGCATTGCTTAGCTGAGATCAAGGAAATAACACTAGATGGGATTTCCTCGGGTATCCTGTGCAATTTTCTATTCAAAGTAATGATAACACTACGAGGCCTGGACTCATATACAACATTATGTTTCCATAAATAAGGTTGGCCCAAAAGAACATCACAAACTTCGAGAGGAACAACATCACACAATACCTCATCTTTGAAAGGCTTGATGTTGTACGACAATCGACACTATTGGCTAACGCAAAGATCGCTTCCTTGGCAGAGCCATCCAATGGTGTAGGGTTGTGGGTGCGATGTTGTCGGCAGGGCCATCCACTTGACGACCTCTACTGAGATGAGGTTCTTCTCGCTACCGCTGTCAACGATGAAGTGCAACGGAGTGCCTTTTACCCACATATGTGAATGGAAGAGGCTCTCTCCTTCTTCAGGCTCGTCTGATTCACCAGGCTGGAGCTTGGTGGTAGTAGCGGTGGCACTGGGTTTCACGTCAATGATCCATCTTCCCCTTTTTGGTTCTAACTCAGTGTCATATTTTGCATCTGATTCAGAGGCTTTTACTTCGGCCACCAACGACTATTTTGAGCGATAGTCAGCAGTGTTATGCCAAGGGATCTTATGGAAGTTGCACCACTTCTCGGTGTCTTTCTTTGTCTTTCCGGTGTCCTTCTTTGCTTGCGGCTTGGACTGGTTTTCCCAATACTGTCCATATTTGCTCTATCCTTTGTTCTGTGGGATAGGGCTGCCCTTTCCTGGCTTTTGTTGTGAGGGGTTCCCAGGCCCAAATTGTCGCATCTTTTGTTTGAGCTTCTGCTTGATTTTGACGGCATATTGGTAGGCTGCGCCCAAGAATGGGATGTCTAGAAATTCCATTTCGGTCTAGATGAATCTATGTAGAGCACCGCAATACTTGAGCACTAGATTTGGCTCTGAATCTTTGATACCCAACTTGGTGCGCAAGGTATGGAAGATACTTGTGAAATCTGACACTGCTTGGTCTCTTTCTTGCTGCAGTGTGGTCTATTTGGTATACAAGTCATCATAACTTCCGACAGGGTAGTATTGTTCCTTAATAGCATCCCTGAAGGATACCCAGGTGGTCATGACTGTAAATAATGAGGGTTCCTTTGTTTCCTTTGCTCACAGAAAGTTTCCCACCAATCTTTGACATGGGGAATGACTTTGAGGAGCGCACAAGTAATTTTTTCTCTATTCGAAAAGTTATGGATAGAAAAATACCCTTCTAGTAGATTCAACCACTTGTCTACAACATCTGCGTCTATCTGACCTTCAAATATAGGAATATCGAAGTTTATTTGTACCTTGAAGGGGCAACGCCTCCGCTCGAAGAAGATGCATCCCCTGGTGGTAGCTGCCAAAGGATTTGCGTGAAACTATCCATCATCTCATTTATCTATTGCATGAGGGCTTCCTAAAGAAACATTTTGAAAGGATCTCCTGTCCTGTTATCTTTCTTTTCTCCTGCCATGAGAGGTCGCTTGGGCGTGCAGAAGATTTTGTCCTCAAGAGAAACAAGCTCGAGACCCAACTCTTTGTACTCCGACCTTGTTGGGGACATGCATTAAGATGAGAAGGAGCATACCACTATGATACCACTGATCCAAATTTTATGAGCAGAACGAAATGACTACAGATTATTCGCAGGTGCTTAACACAAAATAATAGAGATATAGTAAAACTAGTTTTCTATTCAATAAGGAAATAAGTTGACACTATAAAATGCAGCGGAAAACAAGCTTGCTGGAATGGTGGCGGCTTATCTTTGAGAAGAGATGCGACGACTGCGCTCATTCGCAAGAATATGATTACAATGAGGCTTTGAAGGCCTTTTTACAATAAACAAGAATGCCAAAAACCCTAGACATCCAAAAACCTAACCCTAGGAGATGAAGCGCCAAAAGTCATGTGGGCTTCGTTTAGGTAAGTTAGTACATCAACTTCCCGGGGTCGTAACTTTTGCATACGATCTCCGTTTTAGGCGCATGATAACTCATTGGAAAGGTATCATCGAGGAGATTCATTTTGGGGGAAACATCAAAGGTAGTTTCATGTTTCTCCCCCTTTTCCCCAAAAAACGTCGTTTAGGGCCTCAAAACGGCTCCGGAAGATTCACAACCCGAAAAACTGTTGAAAATAGTAAATTACCAAAATTGCCAGAAAACTATTTTGAGTCAGTTGGAAAAGGTGGGTGGCCACCGATATCCACCCGGATCACTGCCTAAAGTAATTTACTTTGCAACTCTCCTTTTGTTTGCTATTACAAAAAAATATAAACCCCAAACTCTTTATTAAAGTGATAAAAATACTGATTTAACAACTAGAAAGCAAAACCAAGATGAAATGTTGAAGGCAAGAGTTCATAACCAAACTCACTATATGGCAATCGATTAAGTTTACAAGCATTGTGTACACATGCACCCATGTCGACATAAGAACACCAACTCTTGAAGTAGTCGAGATTTAAAACTGAGGTGAAATGCTAAAAGCAAGAATTCATAACCAATTCTATTAGTGAATGGCTCTATAAAATTGTTCAATGGAAGCAAGTTAAATTTACAAACATTGTGTACACCAAACCTTACGAGATGGAGGAACCCAAAACTAAAGTAACAAGGTGATCAATAACCTACCCGCGGTAGAACATCAAATGTCGTGTGGGGTCATATATACGTTGTCGGATCTTGACTTCCACTTGTAGACTTATTTTGCCTTTATAATGTATGTAGAGCAAGGAAAACATAAACCCTAGTATAAACCTTAAAATACCATGTTATATTTTCTTCTCTCTACTCTAAATACTAAACCATGCACTTCACAACTTACAAACTCTTGAATTTAAAAAATGGTCGAGCATTGAACCCCACGAACCACATGACCAACGAACCACATGACCAATTTGGTCAAGTTAATTGTTTTACATTTAAAAAAAAGGTTTGAAGTTCAAATCAAATCGATATTTGGGATTTTGGGGTTTAAAAGTCAAATCTCAACTCATTGTTACTTGGGCATCAATAATCACCTCGTGACAAAACATTAGATGCTACATGTGATCATGTATACATCGTTGAATCTGAAGTATATGTGACCCCATGAGGCATTCGGTCATCGATACCCCAATTTGAACTTTTAAACCCTAGCCTCTTACGTATCGACTTGATTTGAAATTCATATTTTTTTAAAATGTAAAAATTAAATATTTTTTTGAAATTCATATTTTTTTAATTTTTTTTTAAAATTCATATTATTGGGAGAAACACGAATGCCAAGTCACGTATTGGGTAGGCGATGCAGGAGAGAGCGGGAAAATGGTGATCTTTCGAACCAGGCGATGCATGAGACATTTCTTCCTCTTCTCAGAGCTTTACAATACTCAGACCTTTTATGGATGTCATCCTCGGATCCTTTAGTTTTTCTGTATTGACTGTATACAAAACTTGGTAGGAAAACTATTCACTCTGCATTGTTTTTGTCTTTAGTCCCGTTTATAGAGGCGTAAGATATACCGGTCCCTGCTTTGTCTCTTTAGTATAGCCAGTGTGCTACAGATCTAGTGTCCGGGTCAGCCTGATCATTGTATTTTCCCACTATCTCGACCCTGCTGCCATGCCTACCCCACTATGTTGGCCGATGACCTTCCTGTTCAGTCTGTCCCCTGTTCCTTTTGACAGTCTTTATCCTCTGCGCTTTTAAAAGTCAGTCTGGTTGGTTGTTGGAAACAATCTGTGGTCCTGTTTTGTCTTCTAGTCCAGCCTGTGCGATACAACGCTGTAGTCCCCAGACTGTCCTCCTCAATCTCTTTCTCGACCGGCTGCTTTGTTTTTTGGTGGGAATCTGCTCCCCCACTGTGTCCTTGGTATGGATATCAAGACAGACTGCCTGATGAAACAGTCAGATGAGCTGATCTGGCAACAGGCAGGTCTTTTTGATAAGGTGGATGCTTATGAAAAAAGTCGTCCATCCTGTTTAAATAATCCTCCAGCACCCTCTATTCTCGCCGATACTCCTTTGGCTTCCGTTCCCCCTCCACTTACTAGTTCAGGTGTACAAACTGACCCCATTAGACCTGTACCTATCCCAGATCCTCTCCTGGACACCAGAAAAGCCCCCTTGCCTTCTTTCAGGACTCCTCATAATCGAAAAGTGTGGAAACCATCAAAATCCACAAGGCGCTTAGTGCTGGGTGATGGTGTTGGCCTGGAAGACCTTTGTAAAATGTCGACCAGTGCACTAGTAGGTCGTGTATCATACAAGAGTTTAAGCAGACAACCCCTGGAGGAGTGGATTCAGTTAACGTGGCTACCTCTTCTAGGTTACTCACCGGAGGTTCTCTTCCTTAAGAAAGGGTGGCTTTGCTTCATGTGTAAGACTCCTGAAGATGCCGCTCTGCTACTCTCCTCCTTTTGGACCTACGGGGGTAGCAGCATTATGTTAAAGAGATGGAGACTGGCTTTCAACCCAGACACTGATTATTTTCAGTTCCGACACCTCTGGGTACTTCTACCGGGATTACCTTTACATCTTTGGAATGAAGAATCTTTAAGAGCTATTGGTAATGCTCTTGGCCAGTTTATCTCCATTGATTCACAGTCTCTTGAGAGCCCATTGCGGCTTATGGGCAGGGTTCTGGTTGCAATCGACATTACTACAGGATTGCCAGATAAGCTGGACATAGAATGGCGTGGGCGAACTCACCAGCAGTCTCTAGACTATCTTGGACTCCCGTTTTGCTGCAATTTATGCCGGGAAATGGGCCACCTTCGACATGCTTGCCCTGGTAAGATTTTGAGCCCGTGTTCTGAAGAGGATGAGCTTCTACTTAATCCATCGGACTACACAGAAGCCGATCCCTCCCTGGCATACCTGGATGTGAATCCCGTTCGCATTCCTCCTTTTCAGGAACAGGTCGAAAGACCTGTTACAAAATTAAGATCCATATGCTCGTCCCTCTTCCATACCCTCTCTGCATCTGAGATAGAAGTTATCAATACTTTCAGTTGGCTCACCAACCCCCCTGGTGAAGTGACCCCCCCTCCCCATCCCGAACCTAGCTCCTTTCTTGAATCGACTGCCCCTTTCTCACACGGATCGACACCATCCACAGATAACTTATCTCCTACCCCTAACTCTGCTGCCGACCCCTCTCTCCCCCTTCCCACTACCTTGCCGGTGCACCTCGACTCACCTTCTCCCCCCTCGTTTGCACATCTAGACTCACGGGAGCTCCCTGGCTATAGCCAGCCGGAAGAGGAGGATTTTGCTACCCTGGATGCGCACAAGCCCACTTCACCTACGTCCTCATACCTGAATTCCATTCCACAACTTCCAATATTTCGGGGCAAAGAAATCATTTCTACTGCAGACGAAGCTGGCACTTCTAAATCAAAACAAGGGGAAACAAAATCTTTCGCTTGGTCCAGGGGTATTGCCACTGAAATTTCTCCTCTTCAAACTCGAAGTTCAAGGAAGAAGAAGGAGATCCAAAGTACCCAGCAACCGGATTCAACTATGCCCTCTCTGGATAGTAAGGCCCTTAGAGCAGCAAAGGCCTTGGCACGATCAAAGTAATGATTGTGCTCACATTGAACATTAGAGGGATCGGGGGCACCCTTAAGACTTCCTCCCTCCGCAGATCACTGGCACGTACCAAGCCGGATCTTATCTTCTTTCAAGAGACTCTTACAACTGACCATAATGCAAGAGATTTTATTCACCAGTTCCGTCCTTCCTGGTTCTCAGCGGCGGTGAGTTCCATAGGTACATCCGGAGGCTTGCTGGCGGCCTGGGATCCCAGCCTTTTCTCACTAAAACCCTCCTTGTCATGTGGAGGTCTACTGTTACGGGGCTACTGTTTAGCCACTAATTTGGAATTGGCTTTTCTTAATATTTATGGTCCCTGCACAGGAAAATCGACATTTTGGACACAGCTTGAGGACTGTGGTCTTCTCTCATTAAACAATCTCATTATAGGCGGCGATCTGAATCTTATTTTTGAGGCTGACGAATCATGGGGAGGTGTCTACATGCCAGAACCTTCAGGTGCCCGTTACAAAGAGATTTTTTCTAAAAACAATCTTTTAGACATTCGACCGACCGTGCTAGCCCCTACCTGGCGAAATGGTAGGACCGGTCCAAATGTCATTGAAAGAAGACTGGACCGTTTTTTTGTGACTGCAAATTTATTGGCCACTACAGGACAGGCCTCTTCTTGGGTGGAATTCCCCTTTTCTCCGATCATGCCTCGGTTTATCTTCAGCTAAGACTTACTGAGCTCCCCAAGCCTCCCCCGTTCAAGTTCAATCACTCCTGGCTTTCAATGGCCGCTTACATTGAGTTAGTTAATGTGACCTGGAAGGACCCGATTTTCTTCTCTGAAGTCAACCCATAGGCGCGATTAGTGTGGAAATTAAAGCTTCTAAAGGCAAAGACCAAGCATTGGTTCCACCAGCAGCAGATTGAAGACCAGGCAAGTTTACTTACTCTGGAAGCGGAGATTTCAACACTCAACATCAGATATTCCAATGCATCCTAGACGGTGGAGGAGTCGGAAAGATTAAAACGACTCGAAGGCAACAGAGATTCCATATTGAGGGCTGAAGAATTTGCTTGGAGGCTCCGGAGTCGAGTTACTTGGTTAAAAAGTGGAGATTCAAACTCCAAGTTCTTCCACAAAGTTGCAAGCCACAACATGCATAAAAAGATGATCTGGCGTATCAATAATGGTGGTATTGAGGTTCAGGGTCAGGCAGCCATACAAAAAGAGGCTGTCACACACTTTTCGAGTTTGTTTAAAGCTACAGGAGCACTCAACCTCCAGGAAAAAGGGTCAGCCGCCGGTATGTTCCCCCGTTTGGTTACTAGCATTGAAGCTGAAGCACTCTATAATCCTGTGACTATTGCTGAGATCAAAGAAATTCTTTTTCATTTCAATACTGAGCGAAGTCCAGGGCCAGACGGCTGGACTTCATAATTTTTTTGTTTCTTTTTTGATCTGATAGGAGAGGAGCTCCTACAAATGGTGGAGGACACCCGATTAAAAGGTAAGATAGCTGGAGGTATAAACTCAACGTTCTTGGTTTTGATTCCAAAAGACAACAGTCCTATATCTTTCAACGACTTCCGTCCGATATCACTATGTAATCTAATTTACAAGATTATATCAAAAGTCATCTCCAACAGAATTAAACCCTATCTTGAAAGGAACCTCTCCGCGGAACAATTAGGCTTTTTGAAGGGCAGAAGAATCCATGATGCAATTGGAGCTGCCCATGAATGCCTACACAGTATTAAACAAAAAAACCTTAAGGCACTAATCATGAAGCTGGACTTAAAGAAAGCTTTCGATTGCATTGATTGGGACTTCTTGAGGCTGGTCCTCCACGTGGTGGGATTTGGAGACAGGTTTATAAATTGGACTCTTTCTTGTGTTACGAGCGCCAACATTGCTGTTTTGATCAATGGGGATCCTTCTAATTTCTTCAAAAGTGAGAGAGGACTTCGGCAGGGATGTCCGCTCTCCCCATATCTCTTCATCTTGATTATGGAAGGACTCAATATTCTCCTCTCAAGAAGCTTCTTCGAGCATAAAATTTCGGGTATTAAGGTTTCAAAACTTGTTAAGCTGGTCCATCTGATGTTCGTTGATGATGTTCTTATTATGTCCATGGCTGACCCTGCAGAATGGCATTGTATTCTTGAGGTGCTTCAGCGCTTCTGCTTGGTGTCAGGATTATCCATTAATCCTTCTAAGTCATCAGTTCATCACTGGGGTGTCTCAGATTCCGAACTTCATCTACTCAAAGCCACGATCCCTCTCTCTTTTAAAAATCTGGGTGATGGCTTCAACTATTTGGGATTCCACTTGAAGATGGGAGCCTCATCCTCTGGAGACTGGAGCTGGCTGGTGGTCACTTTTAAAAAAAAAATAGAATTCTGGTGCAATAAGTGGCTGTCATTGGGTGGAAGGCTTATCCTGGTCCAATCTGTTCTCCAGAGCCTAGCTGTCTACTGGATGATGTTGGAGCGGATCCCTTCAAAGATTATTATCTCCCTGCGCAGATTAGTATTCAAGTTTCTCTGGGGTGGGACTACAGACAAAAATCGCATGCATCTTTGTAAGTGGCAGTTACTATCAAGACCAAAGAGAGAAGGGGGATGGGGTCTCAAACAACTATCCACTTTCAATTTGGCCCTTTTGGCCAGCTCATTTTGGAGAGCTGCCACTTTTGACAACATTTGGCACAAAATTATATGTGATAAATACCTGGACACTAATTCGCTCCTTCACTGGCTACGCAAACCTATACTTCTGTCGGCGAGAGCTTCTCCTTTTTGGAAAGGTTTAGTGGCTGCATCCCCTGTGATTTTACATTGGCTCTGTTGGAAGCCTGGGGAGGGACTGGAGATTCAAGTCGGCAGGGACTTTATTCTAGGCTTGAGGGAACGCTCCATACTTTCTCCAGCATTGAGGCTTCATCTCCGGGCTTGCAATATAACTACACTTGCACAGATTAGATCTGGGACAGGTGCGTCCACTTTGCCAGATGACTGGTTGACCAGCAGCGACCTTCGGCTCAGCGACCCACTTGCTTCAGAATGGACTCTATTTATTACAGCTCTTAAAGGGGCCGACATTTCCCTGAGGGCCGAGCCAGATGCATAGCTGTGGGCCGGCGGTGATGGATCTGGAAGTATCACTGTTAAAAATTTATATATCGCCCTCCAAAAACAGCGTATCGCTGGTCCCGTTTTGCCTTGGAGTCTGAAACTCTAGAAGCTACAGCTGCCACTGAAACTAAAACTATTTGCATGGTTGGCAGGTTCAGATAAACTGCTCACCTGGGTTGCTCTGCAAAGACGTGGCTGGATGGGGCCGAGCATATGTCTGCTCTGCAATCTGGGCTTGAGGACATCCTTCATCTTTTGATGCATTGTCCATTTGCAAAAGGCGTCTGGCAGCAGGCTTCCATTTTCTATTCTCTTCAGTTCCCCTGGTGCGGCTCATCCATCTCTGATTGCTTCACACGTTGGTTCAACACAACATCGGCCCCTCACAGCTTGGTGGTACATTTCAGTTGGCAAATATGGTTGGAGAGGAATCGTGTGCTTTTTGAGGACGCCACGCCTTCTATGCAAAGGGTATTCTTCAAAATTTTATTCTCTTTCAAGTGGAAACAATTTACTACCAGCGATCCCCCTCCTCGTGCTATACATTTAGCCCTGGCAGAGGGTCACACATTGGCTTTTTTTTACGGAGCAACACAGTCCAATGGGACCAGATGTGGTGCCGGGGGCTTTTTCAAAACACACCAGTCCAGAAGCACATTTTGGTTCATCAACTGTGGCCCTGGCTCAAATACTAAAGCCGAGCTCCTGGGCCTCTGGACCACGCTCGCTCTAGCTACTCTATGGTCTATCGATGACCTCCACGTCCAGGGAGATTCGAGGGTGATAATCGACTGGATCTCAAACAAGTGCAAGCTCAACTCCATCCATTTAGAAGGCTGGATGCAAAAAATGAGAGATCTTATACAGGGCTTCTCCAATGTCAAATTTCTTCATGTTTCTCGCATGTTTAACAGGGCAGCGGATGCACTTTCCAAGAGGGCCCTATCTGGAGTGGTAGGGAGACTCTCGATCTATCACTGTGATAGAGGGATCGAGAGTCCCATTACCTCGTTAAATATTTTTGAATGAAGCTTCCCGCTTTCCATCCATAGTGCGTTTTCTGATCTGGTGAAGATCATTGGTTGTGGCTGCAAAGATGTAATTCTCTCGCATTTATTCTCGTTTTCTCATGTATGGAATGTCTAGATTTTTGGAGGCTTAAGGCATGTCTGAATCCTCGACAGCTGATATT
>ML802764.1:164182-220046 GCA_009831015.1 Picea engelmannii
TATCGTACTGTAAAATGTTGTATGTGTGTATGCGAGAGTGAGAAGGGGGGAAATGATGAAATAACTTTCCCCAAATGATCGACTGTGATATCATCCACTGCTTTCTGCTCTTCTTCGGATGAGCAGTCCAAGCCAGTCGTTTCTGATCCCCTTTTCATCGCTCTCTGTTTTATTAGGATGCCCTTTTCAGACTTTCTAGTTTTCAGGTTTTATTCTCTATAATCTGATTCCAGCGTTTTAGGTTTTCTAATGGGCTCAGAATTTGGTTTCTCATGATTTTTTTAACTGGGTTATTGTTTTTGATGTTTGAGAAGGGAATTCATGTGGAGTGTTCAAGTAGGTGAGGCTTGTAAAGCATTCCTGTTGTTTATTCTCCTCAATCCTGTCTTGAAGTCAAAATGCTCATGTTCCCACGAGCTCCATGATTTTACCTCAAAATGCCCCTACTGTGAATTGATGCCTTTGTATTTTCAAAGAATCCATTTTCCTGTATTTTCAAAGATCTATTTTCCTGTATTTTCAAAGATTCCATTTTCCTGTATTTTGTTTCCTCTGGAACAGTTGTGTACTTGCGACATACTACAACGAAGTTGTTAGTAGCATCACCTTACTGGTCTGCCGCACAGAATTGGTCAAGATCTGGATTATGCCGAGGATATTGTTTCCAAGATAATCATTTCAATTTTCAATACAAATATATGTTTCTAAAACCAAAAATCGTTTCGCTGCAATTAGGTTTTTCACAAACCAATATCTATTAGGGTTTATCCCAGGATGAACCAAGTTTCGTACTTCAGGGCTTTGTTTGGATTAGCGCTATTTCATTGGGAACGCTAAATAATATCGCAGATTGATCTTTGATCTTTAATAAAGCCTCAGCTGTACATTCCTCCATCATGCCTTAGCTGCACATTCCTCCATATTTGTGAAAAGCCTCAGCTGCACATTCCTCATCATGCCTCGTCACCAGATCAAAACTTAATAGAGACCTTGGATTAATATGAGCTTGTCTTTTTCTAATTGTTTGTGTTAATTGTATTTTTTTATAAATATAGGATATCAGTTTCTATTGCAGTTAAATCTATGTTAACCACGAAACGGTGTTCACCTGTGATTTCCTTTCTTTTATGTGTTTGGGGACATTGATTTAGAGACTGGTAATGCATCAGTACAGAAAACGCACAAAATGTTACCAAACAAAACAGCTGTAAATAAGTTAATTTAAAGTTCACATCTTACCATTGCCAATTAATATAATAACTTGTTTTTGTCTCTTCTGCAGATTGCGTATTAAACGTAAGGTTGTTTTTGTCTCTTTTGCAGATTAGAGTGGTTACTTTTGTTTTGTCTCTTTTGCAGATTAGAGTGGTTAATTTTATGTAATTTGTTTTTGTTCAGTTCTAAAGGTTTTCAATAATTTTATCTGTTTCTGTATTTAAAAATGCAATTTAAACAACAAAAAATTCTAAAGGTTTTCAATAATTTTACCTGTTTCTGTATTTAAAAATGCAATTTAAACAACAAAAAATTGTGATTTCTTACAAATTTATGTTATTGATTTCTAACCAAAAAAAACATAAAATAATTAAACATTTCATCAAAGAAATTTACTTGCAAACACATTACAAGTAATCTCCAAACACCTTCCATCCCACCCTGCAGAATGTACATCAACTCTTCTGATGCAATTCTTTTCTTATTTATTTTCTTGCATACACCTAACACTGAAATGAAAAGAGAAGTTTTTAATAAAATATTCATTATATCCATTATTAAAACTAAAAATCTATTTCTAATAAGATGATTTGTTTTCTGATAAAATTTAACTTTAATAATATACGTATAACTAAATAAAACTAAAAAACTATTTCTGATAATGTTTTTTTTTAATAAAATTTAACTTTAATACTATACACAACTAAATACTTCTTCCCATAAACAAATTAATCTCCTTAAAATACTTTTTCCCATCATGGACTACTCCAAAGAAGAACATAAAGCCATGGATGATATCACTGTCAATCATCTGGGGAAAGTTATTTCATCATTTCCCCTCAATTGAGTATACACAAACAACACTTTACAACCTACTCGTTGTATCTTCTTACAATATCAAAGATGGTAGCCCATTTTTCTTTGGGGGCAAAAGTATCCTCATAATCAACACCTTTATGTGCAAATCCTTTTTCCACGAGCCTTGCTTTGTGCTTGTCAAGTGAGCCATCTGATTTGTACTTGTTCTTGAATACCCACTTGCAGCCAATCGGTTTGGTTCCATATGGAGGGTCCACCAACTTCCATGTCCCATTCTTGATGAGAGCATCATATTCCTTCTGCATGGCTTCTTTCCATTCATCATGAGAAGTAACTTCTTTAAAGGAAGTTGGTTCAAGTTTAGTAGATAATTTCAACTCACAATCACATAAAACATCCATATCATCTACATCCCCTGAGTTTGAATTATCTATATTACCTCCATCTTGCTTTGAGGACAATCTGGTTCTGGTCTTTCCGACCTCATCAGGTTGAACACTTTCAAGTGTTTTTATGAGCCATTTTGGTGGACCTATTTGAGATGGTCTAGGTTGCTCGGTTGATTGAGATGGTGTCGTGTTCTCATCAAGCCTCAACTTTTCAATCCTGTCAATCACATCATCGAACTGAACTTCAGGTTCCAATGACGCAGGAGGAACTTCTTCACGTGGGGGTGATGGTACTACAAAAGGAGATTCCATAGATTGACCCAAGATAGGGATCCCCCCTTCAAGATGTGGAATCTCATCATCAAATTCATGACATGTCTTTTACACAAGTGAACTTGTCAAGATGATCAAGGCCCCTCTCAACAGTTTCGTCTTTCTTGGTGGATTCAAGAAAGATCACATCTTTGGAAAGGATGAACTTCTTGTATGTCTCATCATAAAGATGATACCCCTTGGTGGTATTTGAGTACCCCAATAAGATGCACTTCCGACTCCTTGCATCAAGCTTGCTTCTTTGTTCCTTAGGAATCAAGACATAACAGGTGGAACCAAAGACCTCAAGATGCCTCATTGAAGGAAATGTGGCCATACCACATTTCATAAGGAGTCTTGTTTTTAATAGCATGAGATGGACACCTGTTTTTGACATAAACTACACATAGAATTGCATCATCCAAAAACATCAATTTAATATTCTTGAAAAACATCATGGAACAAATGATATTTAGGAGTGTCATGTTCATTCATTCAACTACACCGTTTTGTTGAGGATTGTATGAAACTGTTATTTGATTTTTGATCCCATGTTGGGGAAGGTAACTTTCAAATTCATTAGAGATGTATATTTTCTTCCATTATCAGTGCGAAGAGAGTCAATACGAGATTGAGCTTCATTTTGAATCCATACATGAAAATTTTTAAATGTTTCAAAAGCTCGTGATTTATCTTTCAACAAGTACACCCAACACATCCTGATGTAATCATCAATAAAAGTCATGATACATTTGTTTCCATTTGCAGAAGGAACATGCATAGGGCAACACAAATCATAATGAATCAGTTCAAATTTTCTACATGCTCTGGAAGTGGAGCCATGAAATGGTTGTTTGCTATGCTTTCCAAGGATACACACATCACATTGTTTCAGTTTCCTAGGAATAGTAAGCAGGCCAAAAACATCATTCTTTCTCAATAAACGAAGACTGTCATAATTAATATGGCCAAATCTAACATGCCACAAAAGACTAGATGGCTTTATACCCGAGTCATTATGAGAGAGCTATGCAACAATGTGTGTATGGACAGATGTCCCATTCAGCTTCAACAATGTTCCATCTTTTATTCTATTCATGACAACCATGTTGTCAAAATCCTTCCTCATCTCAACTTTGCCACCGATCATATGAACATAATGGCCTTGTTGTCTGATGTGCACAAGGGACAACAAGCTTCTTTGCAACTTAGGAAGATAGAGTACATTGCGTGGAAGAAAATTTGGGAGTCTAGGAAACTTATGTTAGAATTGGTAGCTCGGAGGTAATTTTGCATTGGTGGCGCCCAACATACGGAAGTGATTGAACACACTTTCTCCCTAGTGACTTTATAATATGTTTTTATAAAGTAACTTTATAAAGTGATTTTATTAAGTTGGGTCTTTTAATTTTTAAGTGTAAAAGTGAGTTTATGATGTTATGGGTCACTTTAGTGACTTAAGTGACCTTAACGAATGATTAAGTCGTGACCGTTGATCTCATGATGGAAAGATCTAATCTTGATCGTCAATCTCATTGGAAGACCAAGGGTTAGAGAATTTACATTTCAAAATTAGATAAAGGCAACTCTTGAGGGGGAGAGGGGTGCACTTTTTGAGGATAGTTGAAGGGAAGGTGAAGGGGCACACATCCCAAGAAGGTTTCTTTGCTTGGAGGGAAATAGTTTCAACAATGGAAGTTGGCATGCATCCATAGGAGAGGGATTGGCATGCACTTCAAGAAAGCTTCAACATTAAAGTGTATCAATACCGTACAACAAAGAGGTCATATAATACAGTTTTGTGGAGGCCATACAACAAGTTTTGTTGGCTTTGCAACTACAACCATGCACAAAAATCTATGATAAGTTTAAGCACATATTTCTAGGTGTTAACTCAGTTGCTAACAAGTCCGTACAGTGAGATAATGTTCTGTACCTCTTTTGGGCATGAAAAACAAGGTTTATTTGTGTTGTTTGTGACTATACAGTCTGTACAATTTGTATTAGAAAGTCTAGTTTTGATTTCAGACTGTGTTACTCAGGAAATAATTGGATTTTTTGCTCAGATAGATTGAAAGTACAACTTATTAATGCTGAATATTTACTATTGTTGTACTCATAATTTCCCTAAAGCTGAATAAAGAAACATTCTCCTTAAATTTGTATTTTTCTTATGTTTTCTTCAAGGGACATAGCCCAGATTTTTATGTGCCAAATGGAAGAATTTGTCTACTGTTCAGTTATATTCCATTGTTGGTTTTTAGTTTCAAATCTATGACATTAGTGTTTCTGCACATTAAGCACAATTATGTATTGGGTTTTAATGCTTTATCGTTGAAGCTTAATAGGAGGTTGAAATCAATGTATGTCATATTGAGCTATTTTCTACATGGTATTAGAGCAGGTGCTCTGAAGTTCAGTGGATAGTTTGGCACTTGGGACAATAAGTGATTTGCTTGGAAGAAGGGGAAAGAGGGTTCTTTGTCAGGTGGAAAAAGATGACTTCTAACATCAGGTTTGAAGATAGGTTGGAGGGGACCTCCAACTACCTACAATGGAAGGCGAGAATCATAAGTTGTGGTCATTTGCGAACATCGCTGTGCCAGTACCTGCGTCAGATCCCATAGCTCTAGATGTTGATGAACTGAAGGAATCCAAGACACATAGAATCATCTTGGACAGAGTCGAAGACCACCTTATTCCACACTTGGCTAAGAAGAATACAACCAAAGATACATGGAATGCACTAAAGAGTTTGTATGAGGCAAAGAACGAGAATGAAAAATGGCTCTCCGGGACAAGCTCCATAGTACTAGGATGGCAAAGGGAGAGAGTGTGGCTTTCGACCTCACCCAGGTTGCACAGGTGAAGGATGATTTGGTAGTTGCCGAAGAAGTTATTCTAGACTCAGAGTTGGTGTGTATAGCCCTTAAAGGCTTCACCAAGAAGTGGGAGGTTTTCGTGAAGTGCGTGGTGGGGAGAGAGAAGCTCCATGATTGGAGCATATTGTGGGATGAATTTAAATTGGAGGAGATTTGGGAGGGGTCTCAGGAGAAGGCAATGGATGGTGCAGACGATAAGAACGTTTCTCTTGTGGGAAAGAACAATGAGAAGAAGAAATACACGAGCAAGGTGAGATGCTTTACATGTCATAAGATTGGCCACTATGCTGGTTAATGTCCGAACAAAAAGAAGAAGTTAGAATGAGAGGTGTTAGCATCAACATAGATTGTTGAGTTTGTAGAGAAATATGAGGGAGTTTTCTCTCATGAATGGTCCCTTGGTCAATGGTTGCCTAATACTCGAAGACATTGAAGTGTGGTTTGTGGACAATGGAGCTTCTCAACATATGACGAGAATGAGGTCAATGTTCCTTAGTCTTATAGAAATGGACTCAGGCTGCTTTTTGGACAGTGGGGTTGACTCACAACTTGCAGTAAAGGGGGTTGGGAGTGCTAGATTCCAACTAGAGTTAGGAGGTTTTTTGGCGGTAGCCGAGGTGCTGTATATACCAGAGATGACAATTAACTTACTCTCAATGTCATCTCTAGATGTTGATGGATTTGGAGTTCTATTATACAGTGGATGGTAATTGTTATATCCAGAGGGAGCAACTCTAGACACAACAATGTTGCTTGTTGTCGGGTATGAGAGGCTGTACAGGTTGTTGGGACGACCTATGTTGGGGTCCAATGGAATTTTAGATTCATATTATGTGTCAATGAGTGGGCAAGTTGCACAAAAGAGAGAGTTTATATCGGGGACTCAGTCCTCTCCCAGGACACTCAGAGGACTCAACAGGCATGAGTGGACACTGATGGATGCTTAGGAGAGTGTGTAGTCTCCTAGGAGCATGTATTTAGTGTTAGAATGTGCTCGTTTTACCATTGACAATATCACTATTGTCACCCAACCATAGACCGAAGCTACCCTCCGAGCACCTTGACCTTGAAAGATAGAAGAATCCTGGTAGCAATCCAATAACTAAGCAAGACTAATGCACCGAGCAAGAAGTAACCCAAGCTGATCAGAGAGTCCAACCCAAGAGATAAAAGCAATAGGCTTCAGAACTGGCGGGAACACCTTCTCTAGAACTTGTGCACAAGACTGCCAGACTGCAATGCGCACAAGTGCCTTTCTGCAATTATAAGAAGTGTATCAAATGAGAGACTGACGCCTTGTATTTATAGTAATCCTGACAGATTTCCAAGGCTGACTTCTAATTCTGGGTACTAATTAATTCATGTTAATTATCTCTCTCAGCTGACATCACTTCTAGGGTTATGTTCACTTCTTTTCTTTCTTTTGAAACATTCTAATCTTGTCAAAGGTCACAATGGAGGTTCATACCTCCCAAAGCTACCATAATATCAACACTCCCTCCTAGCCAAGGAGGTATGGTCTTGAGCACAAACAAACCATTCAACTGGTAGCATCACGAGCACCATCATTATTATCCAACTAGATAATATCCATGACAATAGGTACAATATCAATTGATAGAACACAACTGTGTTTATCCATGGTAGTACACAACTACTCAAACCGTGACACATAGTCACGAACAATGGAACATATCCACCATAGTAGCATATCTCTACTATCTGGAGACATGCAGTCTCTCTAACAATCATCTGGTATCAACCTACAAAGAAAACATTGTTATGATATGAACTGAATCAACTAGGCCATTCTTTCACTCACATCTGTGAGATCTGAAAGAGTATCTTCCCTCAGAGTAGAACATCAATGATGGGCTATCTGGACTATTCTTCTCAAGCAAGGAAGAATGACTGTCCTGATTTCTAAGCCTTGACCATTCCTCACCCTGGGCCATTCCTCTGACACTAAACAAAGTGCAACCTGGAGAGAATGAATCTGCCCTAAGGAATGCCTGTCCCTGATTGCTGAACTTGGACCATTCCCCACCCTGGGCCAATCCCCGGGCACTAAACAATGTGCAACATGGAAAGAATGAATCTTCCCTAAGGAATGACTATCTGGACCATTTCTAAAGGAAATGACTGTCCTGCACCAACCTCCAAAATAGACCATTCCCCATGTTAACCACAATGGGAAATCGTTGTTCGGTGAGGCGGGCCAGTCTTCTTGAGTAACCCTCAAGAAGAGAGACTGCCCTAGACCACTCCCCATGTTAACCACAATGGGAAGTCGTTGTCTATGGTACATCAACAATCCATCGAACCATTTTCATTATGAAAATGACCATTCGATCTGGACCATTTTCCGAACTGGAAAATGTCTATCCGTTAGAAATCTCAATTCACTTTCCCAACTGGAAGAGGAACTGCCCAAGCTGGACCATTTTTCAAACTTGAAAATGTCTGTCCACAATTCAATAATATGTCAGTGCTCCCTCCCAACCTGGAGATTCATTTCTTCCCTTTCAACTAAGGGAGTTATTTCCACGATCCCCAATTTGTCTCGGAAATATGCAAACTTTATTCTGGACAGAGGCTTTGTCAGGATATCTAATGTCTGCTCATCTGTGGGGATATACTGGAGCTTTAATTTCCCTTCCTGGACTTTATCTCGAATAATGTAGTATTTGATCTCAATATGTTTTGACCTTTCATGAAACATTGGGTGTTATGATAGTCTTATACAACTTTGATTGTCACAGTGTATTATGGTCGAATCTGGAACATGATCAAATAAATCAGAGATTAGATTTCTCAGCCATATTTCTTCTGTGCATGCCTCACATGCTGCGATATATTCTGCTTCTGCTATGCTGAGTGCGAAAAACATATGTTTCCTGCTGCCCCAAGATATCATAGCGGAGCTCAAGCTAAAACACATCCCTGAAGTACTCTTTATGTCTTCTACACTTCCTGCCCAATCTGAATCTGTAAACCCATGAAGCTGTATATCATTGGATGCAGTACATCTTAAGCCATAGTTTATTGTCCCACGAATATATCTTAGGACATGCTTTGCAACTATCCAATTCCCATGTCTAGGTTCCACCTGGAACTGGCTTAGTGTATTCACGGCAAAACAAATGTCTGGTCGAGTATTTACCAAATACATCAATGACCCAATCAATTGTCGATATAGTGATGGATCTACTGGATCAGAATTTGGATCTTTTACTTTTCTTATATCTGTAGTCATAGGAGTGTCCATGGATTTGCAATCCATCATTCCAAACTTCTAAAGAATCTTTATTGTGTACTTTCCTTGTCCAAGGAATACTTCACCATGCTTCTGCCATACTCCTAGTCCCAAGTAATAACACACGAGACCTAGATCTTTCATATCAAATTTAGAAGCTAGTTCCTTTTTGCACTGGATGATAAGAGATTCTTCACCTGTTAGGAATAGGTCGTCAACATATAGTTGTAGAATCACAGGTGCATTGTTCACGACTTTGTAGTAAAGGTTTGGATCTGCATGACTTTTGGAGAAACCAAGTCTTGTTAGATAACTGTCTATTCTGGCATACCAAGCTCTTGGAGCTTGCTTGAGTCCATATAAATCTGCAAATGTGAGTGTCTCTGGAATGTACTTCAAACCCTTGAGGTTGTTCAATATATACTTCTTCTTCGATTGCTCCATTGAGGAAAGTTGTCTTTACATCTATCTGATATAAACTCCATCCCATGGAAGCGTCAAGAGATATGATAGCTCTAATGGAAGTATATCTAGCAATTGGAGCAAATGTTTCGTCATAGTCTTCTCCCTCTTTCTAGGAGAACCCTCTAGCTACGAACCTTGCCTTATATTTATCCACGCTTCCTTCTGCTGCATGTTTGATATTATATATCCATTTTGAAGTTACTACTGATTTTTCTTTAGGTCTAGGCACAATTTCCCAACATGTCGAAATAATGAGAGGCCACCCAGGTTCGAAACCCAATTTTAGTCAATGATTAAACTTATCTATAGTGAGGAAGTGAACCACGATGAGGGTAGAATATACAACAAGGGTTTAAAGATCCAGTCAAAATCGAACCAACAAAGGAACAATTACCAGTGGTAGTCACCACACATTTTCCCAACTGTACCCACAAATCCACAAATTCCCACATAAAATTCAAAAGTCCAGATCTTACTCTCAATTTCACCATTAAAACCGAACCCAAAATCCTTTTCTTTGTTAGCGAGCAAACTCGCAAAAGCGTGGCATATCTCCATGTTAGGTTTCGAACAAAATCAACTTCTTATTTTCCAAGAGAAAAATGAAATGATAACAACAATGTAAATGCACAAGGAGTGTCAACATTCACCATTTTGTCACCATTGGCTATAATTAAAAAAAAAACCGAAAAACCCCCATAGTCCAAGCATAGCTACAATAGAGGAACATGGGTATACAATAACAATAAAACATAGAATCTTCTTTCGTATAAACACACAAAAAGTTGAAACTAAATTTACACTGGTGAATACCACGACAAATTATCAACAACGACAACATATATACATATCCAATAAACTGATATTTCATTGCCAGGCTTCACAATTGACAAATAAAAAAACTCATAGAGTTTCATCACAACAAAAGATCAAATGGAGAATGCCATAAACAATAGAGCGTTTTGTTTCAAACCCAATCATCTACACATAATGCAATACACAAAACCCATGTCGCCACCCCATTCATCATCTCGAGCTTTAACAAAAACCCACAATCTTCTTATAGTCACCATTTGAACCAGAAATAAAAATACACACTGCATCTAGACTTCCAGAGCTAATATTTCAATTTTAATCATAGAATAATTAAACAATATTATGCATGGAGAAGCCGAAAGAATCATACCTATGGAAAATCGCTTGTTAACCTAGAGAGCAAACTAAATCCTTGACAATGGCCCAAAAAATAGAAACAACCATTAACATTAGTTCCAAAACTCCAAATGAAATGCATAACAAAAGATGGTGTAGTTTGAAATGGGGAAATAACGATGCACATTCACTGGACGTAGTTTCTCCCATCCACCATCATTCAATGTTGACAACTACTTAGTCCACAGTGGAGTGCACTTCAACATATCAACCCAAACATACACTATGCAACTTTTAACATTTAACCATTACATTGTATGCCATATGATATCAATGTTTAACACTATAATCCTTGAGCCATCGTAGATCATAACGCTTACCAACCATGCAATGCCAACCATAAGTTATAACAAAAACATATGCATTCACCATAGAAGCAATGCTATCCACCACTTCCATACTATCAAACTTTGCAAAGACCATATCCCACATTCATTCCAATTAGAAATAGAACCATCATATAATAGTATTAAACCATGCCCATAATATATACCATGAAATGGAACTTATGTTGTTGCACCAGAGTTTGAATTAGTATTTGTATTTGATGATATGCCAAAGCCTTAATACCTTCCTATAGTAGCTCAACATCAAATGTCAAATAAAAACTTTTAAACCCATATTGAAAGAATAACCAATCACCAAATCTATAAGAGATAATACCATTGATGCCCATTTTCTCTGTTGACGAATATTATGAATTCCTTTGCCAGTCATATATATCAAAATTATGTTACGAATTTATCCCAGAACAAAAACCTTTGCAAAATTCATTTTTTCAGTGGAGGAAATCAGTTTTACTTGTTTGTTTTTAAGGGATCCCACCTATTAGATATTATTATCGATAATACAAATAATAGTGTATTGTTACTCCTTTGTAGGAAGAACTTGTGTTGTGCTTTTGTGCGTCAACATGTATCTCACCCATAGTCGAACAAATATCTCATATGCAATAGGGGCAATGTCTAGGTACATGCAGGAGCCGTATGAGCTACACTGGAAGGTTGTCATGCACATCCTCAAATATGTTCAGACCACTAGTTATGGGATCCACTATGCATCATGTTGTGCATTGGATCTCATGGGTTTCACAAATTCTGATTGGCCTGACGATAACACAAATTGCAAGTCCAATTCTGGGTGCATGCTCAATTTGGGTCCCAGTACCATTTGTTGGTTGAGCTAAAATAAATCAACAATTGATTTATCGTTAGTAGAGGTCAAGTAAAAAGGAGAGGTCAATGTCACTATTTAGGTAATTTGGCTTCAGAACTTCCTCACTGATCTTGGAAACCAGTTACACCATGTGACTGTCTTTTGGTGTAACAATCAAAGTACCCTCAAGTTTTTTAAAAACTCGATGCAATGAAGATGGACCAAACACATCGATATGCATATGCATTAAATTAGAGAGATGGTACATGATAGGATCATCGATTTACAATACTTTTCATCCATCAAACATACTCTAGATATCTTCACCGAGACATTTACTGAGCATAATTTTCACATCCTGCACGATCGTCTTGGAGTGAAGGACACAATTTCTTGGAAACTGTCTTTATTTCGCTCTTCATTTTTGATGCATTGTACTTTGAGGGGGGGTTTTCCCAGGAGGTTTTATGTTTTGCCTCTTTCCTCTATTTTAGTGTTTCATTCTTAAATGTATTGTACAATGGATACCTAAGATGGCCTTGTTTGCTGGGACCCATTCATCACTTACACCCACTGTTGGGCCCGAGATATGATCAATTTATGAAAGTTATTAGACACATTTTGCCAAATGTACATATGTGTTTTGAAGGAGCTTTTTGAAGAATTTTGTGCTAAAACGGTATGATCTACACTAGGTACGTATGATTCATGTGTAATGATAATATTGAGTATAATTCATCATGTTTTTACGCTTCCAAGGATCTGATTCGCGTTTTCTGGTGTTACAGGGAAAAAACGCATCACATTTCTGCTTTTGACACTCAATCCGGTACTCCTTCCAACACTCGATCCGGTACCTGATCCGGCACTACGTTCAACACCGCGTCCTACACAAAAAACGATGGACGAATTGGTAGTTATGGTATTGGCGGCTAGTGATGGGCGAATCAGGAACGTGGGTTTTACTCATGCTTATCCCCTCCAGTTACTGAACTCTTGACAACTCAGTTTAGGTTGTTGAGCAAGGCGATTATTGGCTCACTCTATTTCGGCAGTTAGGGCACCATTAATGTAATTTGTCATTTTTAGAACTGGTTCAACCCTCCTGTGGTCGACCACTTGGTCTGTAAATCTTATAAATACCACCGTGGTAGTCATACAATAACTAAGGAGCAGTAGACAAAGTAGAGGATATAGATAAAAACGTTTTCCTCTGTTTTTGCATTTTTCAATTGCCAGAATTGTATAAGACCGCGTTTTTCAAGTTTTAATGGTGAAATCGTTTTGCTGAGATCGTGGTATGCATTTGATAAGTGACCACGACTTGCTGGGGGGCTCACCAACATGTCTAGTAACTGTTCTATGTGTTATTTATGCATTTCATAGCTTATATGTCTTTTATCTCATTTCCTGTACATGCATTGTATCTTTATTTTGTCTTATAATTTGTTATTATAGTTTAAATGTTTTACTTCTCTTTTGCAGGTTAGTATGAAGGGTTTTGTTAATATACATTGATTTTATAATTATGAACAAGTTTGCAAACTCATACACTAACCCCGTGTGCAATTAGATGTTAGATTGAATTTTATTTATGCTTTTAAAATCAAATTTAAAATAGAAGTTAAAACAAAGTAGAACAGAGTTTTATTTCATGCTTTCTTTAACCAAGGCTTCAATGGATGGATATGGTTAGTTTCAGTTTTTATTGCCTATTTAATTGCCATTTAGATTTTGCTAACTAGTTGTTAATTAGTTTATTCATTAGTTTATTTTCCACATGCTAGAACCATGTTTTAATTTTCATTTTTAAGCATGTTCTTTCTTGCACTTTGAATTGTTAAGATAGATATAACATAGTTTGACTTTATGCAGTTCATTTCCTAGAATTAGATTGCAATTATATTTCTTAGTTAATGATTGAATTTAATTATGAAGTTTGTTTACACAACATAGAAGTACAATTATGATCTTGTTATATTGTTTATGGTTAATAATTTCATGAATATGCAGGGTAATTAACATTGTTTCTATAATGGCTAAATTCTCATTGGATTGTCTAATCCATACCTTTCACTTTGCTATTGAGATCAGTGTAGAGCTTATACTGCTTGAATTATCCTTTGTTGTCAAGTGTCATCGAGATATCATACGACACCAGAGGCATTCACACAACCACCAACACTATATTTGAATTTTCATAGGTTAAAAGATAGCTTCTTGCTTTCGTAGATCAAAAGATAGTTTCTTGTTTTTGTAGATCAGAAGATATAGTTTCTTTCTTTCATAGATCAAAATACAGTTTTATTGTTGTTGTAGGATAGATAGTCTTTTGCTTTGATAGGTTAGAGAGCATTTTTCTTATCATAGATTAAAGGTTAGTTGGTAGTCCTTCTTTCTTTCAATTAAATAGATTTCATTTTATGAATTAGAAATAGTTTTGAAGTTTGAATTAAGAATATAGTCCTCTTGCCTCTTAGGCTAGATAGTTGTTCAATGAGAAATTTTAATTAGATTACTTGCAGTATAAGTTATCTTAGAATAGTTAGTTGTTTATTTGCTTTAATAGGCTAGCTAGTTGTTCTGCTTATTTGTTTACTTGCTTTAATAGTTTAGCTAGTTGTTTTGCTTGCTTTAATAGGTTAATTAGTTGTTTTTCTTACTTGTTTACCTGCTTTCATAGAATAATTGATGGCTTGTTTATTTACTTGCTTTCATAGGGTATTTTCTCATTGAATTTAGGTTGGCAAGTTAAAGTAGTTTGTTTTTGTTATTTGCTTATTGTTATGCTTAATAGTTGATTTTGCTTATTGTTATAAACTAGTTTGCTTCACGTAGGGTTTTTACTTGTCTTCTTAGAACTATCCATCGATCCTTGGTCCAAAAGTACTTAGGTTACATAGTTTCAAGTTGCTTAGTAGGGTTTTCTCATTAGATAGCTTTGCTTAAATAGATTATCCCTTAGATAGCCACTTCCTTAGTTATAATATACTACTACCATCCCTTCTACCTTTGGCATATATTTTGCTACAACTCTAAGTTTACTTACCTCGAGTTGACAATTTAATTGAGGGTTTTTAGTGCATATAGAACACCCATCACCCACCTACTTTTATTTTCCTAGGTTGAATAGTCTATGTCGAGGGTGCCCCTGGTCAAAGATATTCTCCCCTAGATGAGCGCACCACATTCTCTTCGGTATTGAGTCAGTTACACCTTAGTTAGACTAGTGGAGTAGATTCTTGCATGGAAACCTTGGTATTATCACCAAGTGTTGCATACATACCTCGGTATCATCACCATGAGGGTGCACTTACCTTGGGATCATCACCAAGAAGGCACCACACATGTGCATGCTATATTATCTCCTCACTCCACTTGTGATTATCTAGTTAACTGATGATTGCATGGCCAATTAACTAGGACTAGGTGGCAGTTCACTCCATAGTTTGTCAATGAGTTTTCACATCTCTGTAGATCACTACTATGACACATTAGTTTTCTCATGTAGAGTATATTATGTGTATTTTTACTATTCTCTCATTAGTGCATACAATTCTTTTCATTCTTTCTCTCAAGCTTGTCTCTCTTTCTCTTTCCTCTCTCACAAACTTTATGTGACTTTTTCTACTAGCTAGATTCTCTGTGTGATAAGTTTCCATGAAGATTCACATTAACCCTCAAAGTCCCTAGTGTTTCCCAGATGTCCAGATTGGCTTGTCAGTTTGCATCTGCATTTTTTTCCCTTAGAACATGAAATGGTTCCACTCTTTGAAATGTTTCAATCTCCTAGTGGATTCGGCAGACAATTACACTTAGGAGATTATTGAAAGGTAGAGACTCAAACCTCACATGGTTAATGATAATTTTTGAGTCCCATAGAAGAGTAATATAATCAATGCCATGTTGTCTTTCCAATTGAATACCTTGATAAAGCACATAGGCCTCGACCTGGTTGTTAGTGGTATGCCCAATGTTCCAAGAGTAGAAGAGCTCTACATTTCCTCTAGAGCCAAAGATAACCTCACATGCTCCTTTTGTTCCAGGGTTGCCTTTAGAGGCTCCATCGAAACTCTGAATGTGCTTCAGGGAAAGGAATTGGGGCAGTCCTCATGCAAGATGGGAGTCCTTTGGCCTTCACTAGAAAACAACTTTCAGAGATACATTTGGGCCAATAAATCTATGAAAAGGAAATGTTGGCTATTCTGCATGTCATGGATCTTTGGCGTCCTTATCTCTTAGAGAAACTCTTCAAAATTAAAACTGATCATCGGAGCCTCAAGTGTTTTTTGGAACATCGAATTTCATCCTCGGAGCAATAATAATAGGTGACCAAACTATTTGGATATGATTATGAGATCATTTACAAGAAGGGAAAATAAAATGTGGTTGCTGACACTCTTTCCAGAAAGTATGAAGAAGAAGGGTTCCTCTTTTCCCTGTCCTTCATTGTACCAAATTGGATCCAATCTGTTCGCCAAGAATGGTTGAAAGACCTTAAACTTTCTTGCATGATCCAACAATTGCAACACCATTCTCTAGCTTCTCTAGGGTACTCTTGGCATAATGAATAGCTTCACTACAAAGCCCATTTATATTTAAGCAAAAAATCGCAAATTAAATCCACAATGCTTGTTGAGCTTCATGCTTCACCTACAGTTGGACATTCAAGGTTTACCAAAACCTATGAAAGGGTCAAAATTTCTTTTTTTTTTGGGATGGTGTGAAACAAGACATCAACACATTTGTGGCTAAATTTGATGTGTGTCAATGCAACAAGGGATAAATAGTCAAATCCCTAGGCACTCTCCAACCTCTTCTGATTCCCCTTGCTATTTAGAGGAATATTTCTATGGATTTCATTGTTGGATTACCTAAATCGAGAAATAAGCCAATCATCATGGTGGTAGTAGATCGTCTTTCCAAACATGTTCATTTATGTTCTCTTCAACACCCATTCACCACGTCCACAATGGCTCAAATTTTCATGGACAATATCTTCAAACTTCACAACATGCATTATTCTATTGTCTCTAACAAAGATCCAACTTTCACCAGTAATTTTTGGCAAGAATTGTTCAGGCTCCAGGGAACCCAATTGAATCTCAACACCTCCTATCATCCCTACACTGATGGCCAAACTGAAGTTGTCAACAAGTGTTTGGAGACATATTTGTGGTGTCTTCCTTCTGAAATACAAAATCAGTGGGCTCAATGGTTACCCCTAACTAAATGGTGGTACAACACCTCTTACCATACAATGGCTTGCATGAATATTTTTTAAGTAGTCTATGGACAAAATCCACTGCCGATTCTCTCATACATGCCAAGGGTTTCGAAGGTTCAGGAGGTTGACAAAAATATTGCAATCCGAGAGGCCATTCTTCGTATGCTCAAATAAAATTTGGTCATGGTTCAAAATCACATGAAGCAACAAGCAAATCAAGGTCATTCCAAGTGTCAATTTGTTGAAGGCGACCAAGTGTTTCTTTGTCTGCAGCCTTATAAGAAGACTTCATTCAAAGCTGAACACTGTCAAAAAATTGCTCTCAAATTTTATGGTCCTTGTACCATTCTCAAGCGTGTGGGGCCTATGGTCTACCAGTTAGCTATGCCCTGTGATTCTACGATTCATCTTGTTTTTCATGTCTCGTGCTTAAATAAAGTGATTGGAACTAAGTTCCAAACTCAAACGAGTCTCTTGTTGGATGAAGAAGGTTCCATTTGGTTGCAACCACAAGCAATCTTGGACCAGGGAGAGTGTTGCCTCTGTCAGCGCACCATCAATGAAGTGTTAGTTCAGTGGAAATATAGAACTTTGCAACAATTTCTTCATCTCAAGACTTAAGAACAAGGTTGTTCTTCAAGGGGGAGGGCATGTTAGGTACCTAACCTCCCTAACCCCTCATGTAGGTAGAATAATATATTTTCCATGTAATAAAGGCCGACATTAGTTAATAAGAAAAATTTAATAAATGTGAACAAGTCAATGCAATAAGATCTAATATAAGTTTTCGCTTCTAGAAGATCTTCCCCTAGAATGTTTTTTAAAAGATAGAATTAATATAACTAAGAGTAGGATGCATGATAAGTCTTTGTCTTGAGAATTATTGTAATAGATTGTTGCTCTATTGAAAGTTGCCCCCTTGAAGAGGCAAGTGAACATTTAGTTACTGTGAATGCTATAAGGTTACATTATTCATTTATAGACTTCTTTTATGTGAATGTTGTGTCTCTCATAGTATGTTTGTTTTCTTCTTTATTATTAATGGTATGAGATAAATGGATAGATAGTTATGAATGAGTTATTGTATGAGACATCTTTGTACATGCATGTATTCATGAATATGTGTTATTATCATTGTAATAGATGTGGTGTGAATTATTGTAATAAAGCGTTGCTTTGTTGAAGGTTGCCCCCTTGAAGAGGCAAGTGAACATTGCTTCCTATCAATAAATGTATTCTTTTTGGTTTTGGTTCTCTACATTTTATTGTTCTGCTGCTATTTTGGTACCTAATAGTTACTGTGAATGCTATAAGGTTACATTATTCATTTATAGACTTCTCTTATGTGAATGTTGTGTCTCTTATAGTATGTTTATTTTCTTCTTTATTATTAATGGTATGAGATAAATGGATAAATAGTTATGAATGAGTTATTGTAGGATACATCTTTGTACATGCATTTATTCATAAATATATGTTATTAATCCTTGTCATGTAACAACTAACTGTGTAGGCTTGATATAAAGCAATGGAAGACATCCATATCTCTTCATTTAATGAAGACATTCACACACTACATTTTTGCATTCCATTAATTACTCACACCCCCCTTTTGGGTCAGAATCTGAATGGAACTCCTATCCCAAATGGTGTGAAGTCTAATTGAGACTCCATATAAAGGAACACTAGTGTCTGTCTATTGAAGGGCATTTCACCCATGATGTACGGTCAAACTATATTAACTTTTCCAAATATATAAATTTGTACTAAAAATTCTTATTTATACGACTAAATTTATGATATGTTTTCACTAGTATATCAACAATAACAAAGCTCAAGAAAATGATTTATTTAGGTTATGTATCTCATGTTTAAAAACATTTTAATCCTCTGTCTTTCTGAAAGGCAGTAGTCTAAACTTTCTATCTTTTGGCAATTTTCCTGTGATTTTATGATATGTTTTCACTAGTATACAAACAATAACAAAGCTCAAGAAAATGGTTTATTCAGGTTATGTATCTCATGTTTAAAAACATTTTAATCCTCTGTCTTTCTGAAAGGTAGTAGTATAAACGTTTTATCTTTTGACAGTTTTCCTGTGATTTTTCCATTTGATTTTGCCCGAAATCAGGTGAGAAATGGTTGAATCTGCAGATTTGAGTGGCTAAGTTCATGTAATCCAAATGTTTCAAGGGCTTTTCAGCATGCTGAATCCATTTATGCATTCAAAAATGCAATTTAAACAACATAAAATAACAATTTTATCCAGATTTACATCCCCCAATTCCCGTCAAAAAAACTCAAAATATTTTCAAAATTAGTTGAATTCCCGTCAAAAAAACTCAAAATATTTTCAAAATTAGTTGAGTCATCAACGCGAGGTATATCTTCAAAATTAGTTGAGTCGCTCCGGTGAAAGCCGTGTAAGCCACTGACACAAATATGTTTAAGAGGTTCAATGGGTTGGTCAAGTGGTGTGGGATTAACAAGTTCACATTCTACTTCTCCCTCAGGCAGCACGGTGTCATCCCAAATTTTGTGGATAAATCTTCCTTCCCGTAACCTCTGTACCACTTGCCATTTACACAGGTTGAAACCCTCATCTTCTCTACGCGAGCGAATATATATCCACAACTGCTTCTCACCTTCGTCATCGTATTCAACACACCAAGTCCATAGAAATACAGGATCACGATGAGCCGGCGATAACATCCATCCAGCTCTTATCCAACGTGCATTTGTCGAATCATATCTCAGTATATGGAAATTCCTGTCGTAGTAACCTACAAGCAGAACATTTTTCTCAACATTCAGATTGCCTCCAAACTGAGCTTGGACTATGCTTCTGTGCTATGCGCCGGTAATCAGGTGAAAAAACAAAACACCCTCTGTGTAAGGAACTGCGGCTGACCCAAAGTAATACAGTCTGTTCCCCACATGCACAAAAAGTGGCTGCGGAGTGTACATGCTGGAGAGAAAATGTACATGCCGTGCCCTACCAGTCATTTGTTCCAATGCAGGTGTCTCTGTTATATCCAAATAATAATCTGTTACATCCAATATAGAACGCACATGACGCCCTCTGCGACATATGCGATATACATAAAGGTTACCTGCGGCCCGGTTTGATCTGCATATATGCAATAGCAAGTCAAGATGATTTTCACTTCTACATACTTCCTTCCATTGCCATAAACCACTGCCAACGTCTAAAGTAATAATTCTAATGGTGGGATTAGGGCCGGGCACGCGTCCACGAAAATACAGCCTTCCGTCAACCACTCCTAAAAATTGTTCCTCGGCAGAGTTTGTGTATGGCCCGCGTCCACTGATGGGGGCGACGTTTCTCCATTGCCTATCGAAAAGTTTCAGCATATTGCAGGATTCTCTTAAACGCACATTTTCCCTGTAAATTTTAAATTTAAAACGTTATTCGGAAAGACTTAACTACATCCAGCAATAAATAAACTATAAATCCAATGATCACGGAAGAATCTCGAAGAATCTCGAGACCCTCTCAGCTGGTGATAAATATGCACCTTGCTGTAGAGTTTTTAAGATTGTAGTAGGTAATTACGCCGAAAGGCAGGCGTACATCTATTGATAATGGACAGATTTAATAGGGGTTTAGTGCTTAATAAATTTTCTATGGACAGGATTAAATATGGCTGGAATATTCTTAGTAGTCACACAAAATAAATGGCTGTGATTTCAATCATTAACTTTCTAGCTATTATAAAGACATCCTTTTTATGTGTTTACTTTTTTACATTTACCTAATCATATTTAAAAATTACTTCGATAGCTAACTGATTGCCACGTAAGTGATTAACACAAATTAAAATATTAACACCAGATAAATGAAGCTCAACCGTTTATTTGTTAATCAATAATAAAATTTAATATATTCTTTGAAGGATTCTTTTCATCTTATCAACCTTTAGGCGTTGATCAGCCACAATTATGTGGCTGTGCTAGTATATAATATATCCCAAAATATATACAAAAATAATTTGATGGTATATATACTTGTCATTGTAGTATTAAAAACTCTACAGCAGACTGGACTGTATATTGATCGCCCTTTAAAGACATTTAGGTAATAATGGCGAAGAATGAATAGCTTTGAGTACCTGTGTCGATACATACGATAATCCACTGCAAGACGGCATTCAAGCGGCTGCTTCAAACGGGTTAGTATAGCAGTGAGTTCTCCAATAAGGTCTAATCTGTTTCCGCCTTGTACTCCAATTGCGTGTAACGCGTCCCTCCAGGCTCTGCTCAAGGCCATCAGAAGGGGTCGGGTGTGCCATGGCAAGAGGGGGATTATTCCCTTCTCCACAATGTGATCAAGAATACCAGGGATCAGTGAAGAACCGGCCATGGCGATGGAGTGGACGTTCTTGCAGCTATGTTGGTTTATATATAAAACTATCACAGCTGTAAAGTCGCCGTTGGTGAAAACCAAAAGGATTACAGTTTTTTTTAAGATGTAATAAAGAATATGAAATGACTGAAGAATATGAAACGATTGATTGTAATTACAAGGTTTTTATAAGTAAATTTGGCACAAATATAAATTTAATATTGTAAAATATAAAAAGTTAATAGTGGAGTAAATTTGTAATGAGTTTGTTAATCATTTGAACTTGACAATTAGATGGTCACATAGTAATTTCTTAATCATATTAAGTAAATGTTAAAAAATAAACAGGTTAATTGAAACTTTTAAAAATGCTAAAAAATTATGAACTAAGAATATGCTAGCATCTTCAATTGATAATCATATGATTGAAATTTATTGTTAAAAGATCATTAAATGTATCCATTATCAATAGGTGTATACCTTTCTACCTAAATATGTTTAGATTATCCCTTTATATTCTCTTAGCCAATGTCTCTTTATCTTTCTTCCCTCCCTGCATCTCTTAAACAGTTTTTTTTAATCATTACAATATTTAATTTCTTAACCAAGGATAGATAAAATATATTCTTATCAATGGAAAACAAAGGCTCATACATGGTAGAATCATGGATCATTACTCTTGATTAATATTGTAGTTGGAAAAAAGATCATCCATTGTGAAATCATGGATCATTACACATGATTAAGATTGTAGTTGGGTTGATCATTCTTTATTATTATCTATATTATTTATGAGAATCTTTCTTTTCTTTATTAATTCCAAAAAGGTATATTCAAAAGTTATTAGATTATTTGAGTCGAATTATTTAAAAGGATTCTTATAAAGTGATAGAATAGACATCATCACTCATCAAACTTATTTTGATAATTGATAATGATTTTATTTTTGTGAAAAATAAACAAACATAATGTTAGGGGTCTATTTGTTATTTTATTCTTTATTGGGTTACCACATGTTGAAAACATATGGATAGTGAGAAGTGATATTTGCCATACATGTTGAAAACATATGGATATTGAGAAGTGATATTTGGTATACATGTGATTATTAGTGAAAGTCTTTAGTGATTAAGTTGTCATATCAAAAAGTGAAATGATTTAGTTATGGAGTTGTTTTAAATTGTATAAATAAAGGTTATTTAATTTTGTTATTTTTTTTTTTTTATATTTAATTTGAACATTAAAAAAACATGAATATTTATTTTATTTTATTTTTATGAAAAAAGGTAAGTAATTTCATTGAGGTAACAAAATTATATAGAAATTGAATTAGCTTTATGAATATATAACTTTTGTCTATATAACTTATGAGAAACATGAGTTTTTCTAACAATGGTATGTTATTTTTCAAGAAAAATTTAATGTATATGTTTTTGTTAGTGTAGGTGTTTTTTTTTTCCTTGAAAAAAAACACAATTTTATTTATAGGAAATAAAATTACATTCTATAGATACATGTCAAAACATGTATTTCAGTTTCTATATAAAGCAATCCCATATCAGTCTTTGTTCATAGTACAAAAAATCCTCCCGACGAGGCTTGTGGGTCAAAAAGAGTGTCATCCCACCTTCAGAAAACCATGCAATCACTAGCCAGGGTCCCACTTACAACCAAAAAACCAATATGTTGAAACAAATAGTAAGAGAACTAGCCAAAAGAGCTCTAAACAGTAAGAAAAAAACTGCAAAATAGTCTTTTGAAAGATGTAGCAGTCCAACATTGTACATAGATAAATTGGCTGGAGTCAAAACTATCCAATTGAGCAAGTAATCAACAAGTATATCCGATCTGTCTAAATAAAAGGAGTTTGAATATAATTTGTCCTGCTACCATATTTTGATTCATGTATAGTCCAAGAGCCAAAATCCAACTCTATGCCATATTTTGATAGAGCATCTGCATCAACATTTCATTCTCTGTAGACATGATGAATAGAAAAAGAGTCAAAATTGTTTAAAATCCTTTTAATTTCTTCAATTAATGGAACCAATAGAAAAGTGTGACATCTTTGTAGCTTCATGGTCTAGTTCACTACATTCAAGGAGTCACCATAAATTTGAAGTGAAGTTTCCCCCTTTTCTCTTGCAAAGAGAATAAGTAGTTTTAACGACATAAGTTCCGCGTAATTGTTTGAGTCGGATACAAGTCCCATTTGTAAATTAAATAAATGGGAAAGTGATAAGCAAAGAACCGCACCTCCCCCACAATCTAGTCCATTGTTCTGGGATGCTCCATCAAGAAAATCCCAAGGAACATTTTTGTCCACTTGTTCTACGCGTACAATTCTCATTGGAGGGGAATCCTTAGCTTGGGGGAAATGATCCAGGATACTTATACCTTGTGTTGTTGTACACTCTGGTGAGGCCATCTTATTTTGAAAGTTTGTTGTGTTTCTTTCCAAGCACACTCCCCAACAAAAAATCAAAGGTAAAGCTCTTATTTTCTTTTTACTGGCATCTGAAGACCAAGGTCCCCATGCCTCTTCCACGGAAATTCCCCTCCAAGAGAAGTTTAATTCTAAGAAGGAGGAGCAATGTTTCCAAACCTGTTGCGTAAAAGGGCAATAGAGAAATACATGGTTTGTCGATTCCTCATCATTTTTGCATATAGAGCACCAACCTGGTCCTTTGATCATCCTTTTTTTCATACGATTCCAATTTGGGATTTTATTTTCTAATAAACACCACATAAAAATGCGATTTTTTAAAGGGAACTTAGACTTACACATGCCTTTCCACCACCAATTTGGCTCTCTAAGTAACAGTTCGAGGTTTAGATGAACATACCCCTTCTTTGGTGTGTAAGTGACATGCTCTGCATGTATTCAGACTAGTTCATCCTCCCTGTCTGTGAACCTGACGTGTGTAGTTTTCAAATGCAAGATATATTTTGACCAGATTTTCATTTGATGTGATCCTAACCCCACCTGAGCAACACTTAGCCAACCTTGATTCCAAATTAAGGAAGTTTCTAGATCTGGTATCTGATTTAGATGGAAAAATGCCCTTTCCAATGGGGTCTAATCTGTTTATGCCTTGTACTCCAATTGTGTGTAACGCGTCCCTCCAGGGTCTTCTCAAGGACATCAGAAGGGGTCGGGTGTGCCATGGCATGAGGGGGATTATTCCCTGCTCCAAAATGTGATCAAGAATACCAGGGATCAGTGAAAAAACGGCCATAACAATGGAGTGGACGTTATTGTAGCTCTGCTCTCTATTACTTTATATATAAAATAAAATATGTTTAAATTATCCCTTTATATTCTCCTTACCTGATGTCCCTTCATCTTTCTTCCCTCCCAACACCCCTTACTTTTTTTTAATAATTACAATATTTAATTACTTAACAAAGGATAGGTAAAAAATATTCTTATCAATGGGGTTTTTACTGAGTACCATTGGTTTATCAACCCATAACACAAGTATTTTCCCTAAATTAAACACTCATACATGATAGAATCATGGACAATTACTCTTGATTAATATTGTATTTGGAAAAAAGGATCATCCAGGGGGAAATCATGGATCATTACACATGACTAAGATTGTAGTTGGGTTGATCATTCTTTATTATAACTTTCTTTTCTTTATTAATTCCAAAAAGGTATATTCAAAAGTTTTTGGATTATTTGAGTCCAACTATTCAAAAGGATTCTTACAAAATGATAGAATATACATCATCACTCATCAAACTTATTTTGATAATTGATAATGATTTTATTCCTTGTGAAAAGTAAACATAATTTTAGGAGTATATTTGATAATGATTTTATTCTTGGTGAAAAGTAAACATAAAACTTATTTTGATAATTGATAATGATTTTATTCCTTGTGAAAAGTAAACATAATTTTAGGAGTATATTTGATAATGTTTTTATTCCTTGTGAAAAGTAAACATAATGTTAGGAGTATATTTGTTATTTTATTGTTTATTGGGCTCCTAAAGTAAACATAATGTTAGGAGTATATCTGTTATATTATTGTTTATTGGGTTACTACATGTTGAAAACATATGGTATGGATAGTGAGAAGTGATATTTGTCATATATGTGATTTACATGTTGAAAACATATGGATACTTATTGATAATGATTTTATTCCTTGTGAAAATAAACATAATGTTAGGGTTTCTATTTGTCATTTTATTGTTTATTGGGTTATTTTTTGATAATTGATAATGATTTTATTCCTTGTGAAAAATAAACATAATGTTAGGATTTTATTTGTTATTTTATTGTTTATTGGGTTACTACATGTTGAAAACATATGGATAGCAGCTGAATCCGAGCAGGGTAGATAGTATCAGCGGTTTGAAGAGAGAAAATCGAGAGATTCTGGCTTGAAGGCTTGATGGTGCCGAAAACTTGATGGTCTAAATAACAGTAAGCGAAAGCAGAGGGGTCCCCTCCCCTGAGGGGAGGAGGGGGATTGAAAACATATGGATAGTGAAAAGTGATATTTGTCATACATGTGATTCACATGTTGAAAACATATGGATACTCATTGATAATTGATAATGATTTTATTCCTTGAGAAAGTAAACATAATGTTAGGGTTTTATTTGTCATTTTATTGTTTATTGGGTTACTCCATGTTGAAAACATATGGATAGTGAGAAGTGATAGTGAAGGTCTTTAGTGATTGAATTATCATATCAAAAAGTGAAGTTCTTTAGTTATGAAATTGTCTTAAATTGTATATGTAAAGGTTATTTAATTTTGTTATTATTTTATGTTAGTATTTAATTTAAACATTAAAAAAATATGAATATTTATTTTATTTTTTTAACGGAAAAAAAGTAAGTAATTTTATTGAGGTAACAAAATTATATAGATAGATATAAATGGAATCTCATTAGAAAAAATGTCCAAGTTTTTTTTTATTTTTTTATTTTTTATGTCTAAAACATTCTTGCTATGAGCATTCTTCCATGTCCTCTTTTTTACCATAATCTTGTACAAAAGTCTTATAGTGTACATCAAAAAACATATTATCCAATAGTGAAGAATACATTCAACTTTGTCCAAAAAGTTAACATAGATACTATTTGTCATGTTTGTCGCCAAGGGGCTTGAAGATATTCATCCATTTGTGACCTTTTCAATGACCTTCCATATGCTTCTAGCCAATTCCAAACCAACTTCCTTGTTCTAACTCTCATACACATGAGAGAAAGAAATATGAGTGAAATATGAAATGAACCTTTGTATAACCTGGTAAAGTGGATGTAGAGTGTAATTATGTAGATATGTTGTCCATTCATGCACCTAATGAGAAGCTTTGAATCCCCATATACATTGACTTGAGAGATATTTTTTCCATTTCCAGAAAGAGGAGGAGTTTTAGAGCCATGAATTCACTATAATTATTGGTTGTTGGGCCCAAATTTGTTGTAAAAGAGTTGGAGTGATCCTCTGCAAGGAAAATGACTCCCTCAGCCCTTCCTATAGAAGGATTTCCTTGGAATGCACCATCAAAGAAATCCCAAGGAATGTCCTTGTGGATATGAGTATTAGAGATGTTCCTTTTGCTAAGGATAAGCTACGAGGATTGTCGGGCTAGAAATTGCAGTGTGAGTAGGAGAGGGATTTCCATTTTGAAAAAGCAAAGAAATTTTGGCAATCCAAATGCCCCACCCAACAATTAATGGAAGGTATCTAAAAGAAGTCGTGTTTAGATTTTCTATCCAAGATTTTAAAGTGTTTTCGGTGTTGTCTCCTTCCCAATTATAGTGTGAACCCAAAGATCTTTTAAGTTCTATCCATATAGCTGAGGCGTAGGGACATCGAAGGAAAATATGGGATTTTGATTCATTACTATGTTTACATAAACTATGTATATCTTACAAAAACATGAATACTATGATAATTAACTATTTTATTAATATATATGATTTTTTAATATTTACTTTATGATATTCACTTTATAAGTTGATTGAATTATGTTAATTTTCCTTGTAATATTAAATTTAATTTTTTATATCATGATTATCATTTATTACTAATTCAATTTAAGATTAATATTCATTCCAAACATTTTATGATACTCACTTTATAAATTGATTGAATTATGTTAACTTTACTTGTAATATTAAATTTAAATTTTTATATCATGATTATCATTTATTACTAAATCAATTTAAAATCAATATTCATTCCAAACATTTATATGAATGAAATATTGAAGACCCTCTGACATTCTCTCCATAAGCTCATTGAATTATGTTGGTTTTCTTTGTAATGTTAAAATTACAATTCCATATTATTATTGTTTTATTATTAAGTTAATCTAAAATCTATTGACTCTATGTGTGAGAGAGAAGTACTACAACTTCATTTATTATATATGAATTAAAAAAAAATGATATAGATCGGTGTATGAAGTTGCTTCCCCTTTTCATTATAATAAGAATGTACATTTATTTTTATTTTCAGGAACATGTATGTGATGAATGCACACGTACTTTTATTTAAATAGCTTCATCTTTTTCCATCTCTATGGAGACAATTGCCAAGCAAAAACAAAATTCCCATGGCATTTTAATTTAATAAAAAGAATACACATGCATTAAAAATGTGTTTGTGTTTCTAAAGCATGCATACTTTAAAATTTCATGTGCTTTCTGGTTAGGATAAACTTAGGAGTGATATTGGCATCATTGGTACTCTACATTTTTTTTTATAGAGAAAATCTCATTTCCAAATAGAATGTATTTAAAATCTCATTTATATATTTGTTACATTAGATAAATTTACTTAATTTTTAAAAATAATTTATCATCATTTAAATGTAGTGTTTATTCTGTTACTATGGAGCAAAACTCTTATCCAAAACCTAATCGTTTGCAAGAGTCATAGAGATAAATTAATCAATTTTTAGATGACCTCAAAACCTTAATTATTGATCTTGGGAACATTAGAGAGCCATTTTGTATTTCATTGGCCACTTCACTTTACAACATTGTTGCTTCCATTATCCATGCCCATGATCAATTATATGATATATCCAAATATAGGACTAGGATGAGAGAATACTACTCAACTTGCTTTAGCAACAAAGAGGTGAAAATTTACATTTAATCGGAGATACATGATTGTTCAATTGTTTATTGACCGTAGAACCAGCCAACGCCTTGATATGAGAAAGATGCACCTTTGCATATATTGATGCACATTCTAGCCACTGAAAAACCACTAAATGTGCACTAAATGGATAAGTGGTTCATGGTATTTGGTCATCCTTGGGAAGTTCCATTGTATTCTCTTCATTAATTATGGGTTGAGTTTATTATAGATCACCATGTCAATTATTTTGACATTAGTGAATTTCACAAAAGTTGTTATTGTCTCTACTCGGGATTGAGAAGTAGCTAAGGGTGGGTGCAAGCTAATGATGGTCTCTCATGACGCATTAGTGACAATGTAAACAATGAAAATAAACAATCTCTTAATGTGGAGGGATTATTCAAGGTACTTTTACAATGAATTTGAATATGATGTAAAAAATGAAATGTAGGAAATTGAATTAGCTTTATGAATATATAACTTTTCCAAATATAACTTATGAGTAACTATGAGAAATGTGATTTTTTCTAACAATGGTATGTTATTTTTCAAGAAAAAATTAATGTATATGTTTTTGTTAGTGTAGGTGTTTTTTTTTCCTTGGAAAAAAACATAATTTTATTTATAGGAAATAAAATTACATTCTGTAGATACATGTCAAAACATGTATTTCAGTTTATGCATAAAACAATGCCATATCAGTCTGTGTTCATAGTACAAAAAATGCTTCCGACGAGGCATGTGTGTCAAAAAGAGTGTCATCCCACCTTTGGAAAACCATGCGATCACCAGCCAGGGTCCCACTTACATCCAAAAAACCAATATGTCGAAACAACTAGAAAGAGTACTAGCAAAAAGAGATATGAACAGTAAGCAAAAAACTGCAAAATAATCTTTTGAAAGATGTAGTAGTCTAACATTGTACATAGCAGAACCGACTGTAGTCAAAACTGTCCAATTGAGCAAGTAATCAACAAGTAGATCCGATATGTCTAAATAAAAGGAGTGTGAATATAATTTGTCATGGTACCATATTTTGGTTCATGTATAGTCTAGGAGCCAAAAGTCAACTCTATGCCAGATTTTGATAGAGCGACTGCATCAACATTTAGTTCTATGTAGACGTGATGAATAGAGAAAGAGTCAAAACTGTTTAAAATCCTTTCAATTTCTTCAATTAATGGAACCAATAGAAAAGTGTGACATAAATGAGAACATAACTTTATTTGCATCTTCTGCACTCAAATATACCATGAGACCCATGAGTTGATTTGCAATCTCGTGATTGATATCCTGAGCCAAAAAAAGTAATCTCTCTCGATAAAGTCGGTTGTATAAGTCAACCCAATTTGCATCTGCATCTCCAGGGGCTCGGAAAGGAACTTTTGGAACACCAACGGGCATTTGTTTTAATGGAAAGAAGTGAAGCACTATACTCTAATATGGGAACGTAAAGTATATGAAGTTGTGTCACACATGAACTCTTCCATCTTGGATGGATANTATTTCTTCATAGGGAAGGTTTTTCACCTATTTGGAAATAGAGCTTTAGATGGATCAAAGATCCATGTAAAAGATCCTTCAATTATTCGAGTTGATAATGTAACGAATCACACTTTTACCACTAAACTATACCCGCCACGATCCGATTGTAACATACGGATCAATCTTTTGTCCAACCGATAGGAAGATGAGGAGTTATCAACCTCTATTGAAAGTTTCTATCAATCATTACCTCATTTTCATCATTACATGAATCTCCATCGCCGGGGATGAAATACTTTGGTAAATAGTATTTCATCCCCGATGATGGCTCATTGTAATTATAGATTACCTTTGTGAACTGCTAATAAAACAATGACTAATGGGCCCGATACAACCGTCAGAGTCAGAACAGTGAGTTGTGCAATAAATTCTAGATTCATTTGGGTTTCTTTCACCTCTATGATCCCATCGACTTGATGGATGTATGAATAAAATGTTGTCGAGATCAATCACTTTTCTTCTCTTCTATTTTCTCTTCTTCATCTGCCTCTCCATTTTTCTTCTTCTTCCCCATCTGTGTAACTTCGATCAGGAATAGCCCTCAGTAACTATGAACAATATCATACCATATAAAAGGACTAGAGAGCCAAAGAAAGAAACATAGAAAAAAATTTGAAAGGACAAGGGTGGTTTGTTAAGGCCAGGTCAGGCAGGTCAGAAAAAAAGGCAATTTTTTTTTAAACGAAATGAAAAATACGATTCGCCAGATTCATTTTTTCTAACTGAATAATTGCAATATCCATTATATTGTTGATACAATCCATACATGCTATGGTATACACCTTTACTCCACCATTCATTTTGTTAAACAAGAACTTTTCCATCTTGGAGAGACGGCTAAGCGGACCAAGGCGGTGGATTGCTAATCCGTAGTATGGATTATCCGTACCGAGGGTTCGAATCCCTCTCTCTCTGTTCAGTCACTATTGCGGATAACTCCAAATATTTCTACGGAATGGAAAAGACTCATTAACCTAGATACTTTTTTTCACTATTTTTTATGTCCGGGATTACATCCTGGATCATTCGATAGAAATCCAAAGATAAAAAGAGAAATGAAAAATATCACTATTGTGTAAACGAACAGCTTAAGAGTAAGCATTACGTAATCTCCGGGATTCTAATTATAAGTACAACATAATAAATCATCAATCTTTGTATAATATATGAATACTTGAATACCAAACAATAGTATGATTCATAAAAATCATGAAACTATTTCTCCGGATCACGTGTGAAAATCAATTTGAAAGAAGGAGATAATTTATCTCTTTGTTTTCAAAATGGTCTTTTTTCCCTTCTTCTTTTTTGGATCAACCAGATATTTATCGAATCTTTATGAAAATATATCATTCGTATCAATACATGAATAAATAGCCTGATCCAAAGTGAGCGATGGGATTGGAAGGAAAGGAATTGATGAAGGTGAGTGGAAAAGTTTTTAGTCGGGAGCAGAAGAAATTGACCTCTGGACAACATCATTGTGGGAAAGGTCGTAATGAAAGAGGAATTATTACCGCAAGACAGAGGGGAGGGGGTCACAAGCGTCTGTATCGTCAAATTGATTTTCAACGGGATAAGGAACACATATCGGGAAAAATTGTAACCATAGAATATGACCCTAATAGAAGTGCATACATTTGCAAGGTGCACTGCAAGAATGGTGATAAGATGTATATTCTGCATCCCAGAGGGGTCATGATTGGAGATACTATTCTTTCTGGTCCAAAAGCTCCTATATCAATAGGAAATGCCCTACCTCTGAGTGCGGTTTGAATTATTAATTCACATGAACGGAAGCAACCGATTGGGTTTACAGCGAAACCTATAAAGCTATCACTGATCCAACTAGGAAACTTTTACGGGATGAACCCCAAAGGGAAATTGAGGATAAATGACAGCAGGTGATTGGATCCAAAAATTGTTCATATCGGATCATTGGTTCCAAAGATATGATAATATGGAGAGGACTGGATTTTTTGTCTGAAGCATGAACAAACTGGGATAGAGGCACCCTCAAAAAAGACAAGTTACTCACATTTGATCTGATGGTCAAAGGTGGATTCAGAGCTGGACAGTGGTAATAATTCCCAAAAGGAAAAGATGGGGAGAAGAAAAAAAGTAGAAAGAGAGAGAAGAGAAAAAGATGTTTAATATGCCTCCTACGTTATCCATAACATACGAAAGTATTAGTGTAATTTGATAAAGTCATTCATTATGAATTCTACATAAAGAATATAAGCCAGATGATGGAATAGAGAGACCTAGGATGTAGAGAATTAGGACATAGAGAATACAATAGATGCCCTTTCTCATCTTGATTCTATTTAATCAATATACGTAAATAGAATCTCATATACATCCAGAAAGTTGTATGCCCTGAGAGAGGCTTGTACAGTTTGGGAAGGGATTTTTATTTATCGGAATAAGAGTCTACTTCAACCAATATGCCCTTAGGAACAACTATAGATAACATAGAAATAACACTTGGAAAGGGTGGACAATTAGCTAGAGTGGCAGGTGTTGTAGCAGAACTTATCTCAAAAGAAGATTGATCGGCCACATTAAGATTACCATATGGAGAAGTTCGTTTAATATCCGAGAACTGCTCAACAACAATTGGACAAGTGGGTAATATAACTGCAAACAATAGAAGTTTCGGTAAAGCCGGAGCTAAACGTTGGTTGGGTAAGCATTCTGAGGTAAGAGGAGTAGCTATGAACCTTGTAGACCATCCTCATGGAGGTGGAGAAGGAAGAACCCTGATTGGCAAGAAAAAACCCATGACCCCCTGGGGCTATAATGTGCTTGGAAAGAAAAGTCGGAAGAGGAATAGGTACAGTGATGCTTCAATCCTTCGTCAACGTGAGTAAGANNNAAAAAAAAAAAAAAGGAAAGAAAGGTAATTGATCATGGCACGTTCACTGAAAAAAAATCCTTTTGTGGCTAATCATTCATTGAGGAAAATTACAAATCTAAACATAAAGGAAGAAAAGAAGATAATAGTGACTTGGTCCCGAGAATCTGTCATTGTACCTGCAATGATCGGTCATACAATCGTTGTTCATAATGGGAGGGAACATTTACCCATTTATGTAACAGATCGTATGGTAGACCAGAAATTGGGGGAATTTGCACCTACTCTACTTTTTCAGGGACATGCGAGAAATGATAAGAAATCTCGTCGTTAATTGAGAGATACTTGTCATTCATTGGGGAGGATGGAGTCAATGGGAAATAATAGTCCAGGTCCAAAGATACGAGCTTTGGCGAGAAATATACGTATTTATGCTCATAAAGCACGTAGAGTAATTAATCAAATTCGTGGTTGTTCATATGGACAAGCACTTATGATATTGGAACTAATGCCTTATGGGGCCTGTTATCCCATATCACAATTAATTCATTCTGCGGCGGCGAATGCAAATCACAATATGGGTTTGAACAAAGCCAATTTACTCGTCAGTAGAGTCGAAGTGAATGAGGGTGTTGTTTTCAAAAGGTTCAACCTAGAGCTCAGGGGCGTGGTTATCCAATATAGAAACCCACTTGTCATATAACTATTGTATTGAAGGAAATCTCCAGATCGAATGATCTGATTATGTCAATAGAATCCCGAAAAAGAGGATATGTATGGCACAAAAAATAAATCCACTAGGTTTTAGACTTGGTGTAACCCAAAATGATCGTTCCCATTGGTTCGCACAACAAAGGAATTATTCCAAAGATCTCCGAGAAGATCAAAAATATGTACTTGCATTGAAAACTATGTACGAACACATATAAAGAGCTCCTCGAATTATGGAGGAATTGCACGTGTAGAGATTAGCAGAAAGATTGATTTGATTCAGGTCAAAATATATATAGGATTTCCCAACTTGTTGTTAATAGAAGGTAGGGGTTTTCAAGGAATTGAAAAATTAAAAAATGATGTACTAAATATGCTCGATTCTGTGGACCGAAAACTTCACATTGCTATAGAAAAAGTTGTGAAACCCTATAGAAAAACTAATATTCTTGCGGAGTATATTTCCCTACAACTAGAGAAGAGAGTTCCATTAAGAAAAACAATGAAGAAAGTTATTGAACTGGTTGAATGGGAAGAGGTAGAAGGTATTCAGATCCAAATTGCAGGACGTCTCGACGGAAAGGAAATTTCCTGGGTCGAATGGGACAAGGGAGGTAGGGTTCCCCTACAGACAATTCGGGCTAGGATTGATTATTGTTATTATCCGGTTCAAACCATCTATGGAGTTTTAGGGATCAAAATTTGGATCTTAGAAGAGTAGGAATAATGGGTCTTTTTCCTAATCTGCCCGATCATGGATCATCAATTCTATCAGATCAAATAGAAATTAGATTTACCATTTTAGAGTCGTGCTATGCTTAGTGTGCGACTCGCTGGAATCGAGCTTTTCATTCTTTTCCGGAGTTATGGAGAATTCGAAATAATAACGGATTGGTCTCTGGTATAAATAAACTAGAGACTAACTCATTGCTTCATATTTCCAAGATCCAATAACTATGGGTAGATACTATCACCTCGTAAATACTTTCTTCCACGAGAAAAAAAATGAGATTTTTATCTCTCATGAAGCGAGAAAGGTGTTTGGTAATGCGGAAAAAGAAAAAAAGAAGAAGGATAAATGAAATCTTCTACTAATATTTTACGGTTCATTAATTACCCTCCAAAAATCAGTGTGATAAAGCATAAGAATCATCCTGATTCTTTCAAGCAATATTGAAGGGATTCAGTTTATGAAGGAGAAAGAGCTTCGGGTCGATGGAAACTAAGGAAATTGATTATGTAATAGAGGAAAAGACAACTCCATTGTAGAGGGAAAACCTGGGCATTTAGAGAGAAGCTATGGAACGATGGAACCTATGACTGCATAAGATCATATAGGAATCTTAATCATCCATTGGATAGGATGGTGAAATAAACCGAAAATGAATTAATCTAATTGGAGTCTATAAGTAGGTCAACCCCATGGAGCAAATATCAGAAGAGTCAATATTCGCCTATGAAATTATTTATTAAGAGTCTCATTGGATGGAAAGAGTTGTTCATCCTGTATATTATATTCTATATTCAATATGCATAATGCGTAGATATAGACTCATTTATATATAACTAATAACTACACATTGATTGTCCAATTTGACATGGATTATTCACGAGGAGCCGGATGAGAAGAAACTTTCATGTCCAGTTCTGGATTAGAGATGGGATCAAAATACTATTAACCATCAACTATAACCCAAAAAGAACAAAATTTTGTAAACAACATAGGGGAAGAATGAAAGGAGTATCTTATTGCGGCAATCACATTTGTTTCGGTAGATTTGCTCTTCAAGCACTTGAACCTGCTTGGATCACATCTGGGCAGGTAGAAGCTAGAAAAAGAACAATTACTCATTATGCCCGTCGTGGCAGAAAAATATGGGTACGTATATTTCCCGAAAAACCTATTACAATGAGACCTGCAGAAACACGTATGGGTTCCGGGAAAGGATCTCCCGAATATTGGGTATTCATCATCAGACCAGGTCGAATACTTTATGAAATGGGTGGAGTATCTGAAACCATTGCTAGAGCAGCTGCTAGAATAGTTGCATACAAAATGCCTATACATACTCAATTTGTTACTACTTAACCCATACATAATCAAAGAGCTCTTTCTAGTGGAAGAAGATTACTAGTTGGTAAGAACTCTTCCTTTTTTTTTTTTTTTGCATGTTATCTGCCGAAGTAACAAATCTTTTGGAGGAAAAATGATTCAGTCTCAAACGTATTTGAATATAGAGGATAACAGTGGAGCCCGAAAAATAATGTGTATTCGAGTTCTAGGAGCAAGTAATCGTAAATGTGCTCATATAGGTGATGTTATCATTGCTATAATTAAAGAAGCAGTACCTAACATGCCCCTGGAAAAATCGAAAGTGGTTAGAGTCGTAGTTATACACACCTATAAATAATTTGAACGTGACAATGGAATGATGATACGATCTGATGACAATGCAGCAATTGTCATTGATCAGGAAGGAAATCCAAAAGAAACTCGAGTTTTTGGTCTGGTTTCTCAGGAATTGAGACAATTGAATTTCACGAAAATAGTTTCATTGGCTCCCAAAGTATTATAAGTACTGATAAATCTTGTAGAAATCTTCTACTGATAGTTCATCAAATGATACAAGGATCAATTCATTGCACCTCAGGCATATTCCTCAAAGAAGATCGAACATGCCTTTTATATCGAGACCAGGAATTCCTAAGAATTCGTTGATCATGGGTAACGATACTATTGCAAATCTAATTACTTCTATAAGAAACACTGACATGGTAGAAAAAAGAATGGTTCGAGTAACAACTACTAATATTACCAAGAACATTGGAAGGATCCTTTTACGAGAAAGTTTTATAGAAGATCTTAGGGAACATCAGGAAGGCCAAAAATCTTTTTTTATCTCGACTTTAAAATATCGGAGAAGGAAGAAAAGGACATATATGACTACGTCAAAGCGTACCAACAAATCTGGTTTGAGAATTTATTCCAATTATCGATAAATTCCAAAAGTTCTAGGTGGAATGGGGATCGTAATTCTTTCTACTTCCCAAGGGATTTTGATGGATTGAGAGGCTCAACAGAAAAAAATTGGAGGAGAAATATTATGTTATGTATGGTAATTGATCCGAATTTTGTCCAAAAATATGGATTTTGTAAGATATCCCCATGGTATGAAAAGTTGGAGTGAGTTTGGTTCGAGACACCATTCATCTTCATCCAAGCACGTTAGTAAATTTTTTTTATCAAAAGAGGAGAAGATTCGATGAACAAACAAAATCTGATCCATGCGGAAGGTTTGGTTACTAAATCACTCCCCAACGGTATGTTTCGAGTTCTGACAGATAATGGATGTCATATTCTGACTCATATTTCAGGTAGGATTCGAAATAATTCCATACGAATACTACCAAGAGATAGGGTCAAGGTCGAATTAAGTGCTTATGATTTAACCAAAGGACGTATAATATATAGACTTAGCAACAAATATTCAAACAATTGAATCACTTTTTGAACATCTGATAGGGATCGAGAATCATAGATTCAATGGACTCTCTTTCTCAGTGAAAAAAATGTAATATGAGAAAATTGGAGGGTCACAAATATGAAAACTCATGCTTCTATTCGTAGAATTTGTGGAAAATGTCAACCAATTTGTAGACAGAAATGAGTTATGATAATTTGTTCCAATCCGAGACATAAGCAAAAACAGGGGTAATCCTCTTCTATATAAATGAACGGATCTAGTGGTAAAATAGATTTCGATATGCATTTTTCAAACTGAACTCGTAATGATTAATATGTCAAAAACTAAAAGAAGAATTGGTTCACGTAGGAATGAAAATCGAGTACTCAAAGGAGTTATTTATGGTCAAGCAAGTTTTAACAATACCATTGTTACTATTACAGATGTACGGGGACAAGTTTTGTGTTGGTCTTCTGCCAGTGCCTGTGGATTCAAAGGTACAAGGAGAGGTATACCATGTGCTGCCCAGACTGCAGCAGGAAATTTTATTCGTAAATTAATGGATCGAGGTATGGAACGAGTCGAAGTTATGATAAGTGGCCCTGGTCGGGGGAGAGATACAGCATTACGAATCATTCGTAGAAGTGGCATATTATGAAGTTTTGTACGTGACGTAACCCCTATGCCACATAATGGATGTAGACCTCCCAAAAAGAGACGTGTGTAAGAATTGAATGAATTTCAAGAGAAAGAAATGTTTTTATGATCTGATCAAATAATCTTGGTATGATTCGAGATGAAATCTCAGTCTCTATTTAGACACTACGATGGAAGTGCATCGAATCTAGAGCATACAATGGGCGTCTTCATTATGGTCGTTTTTCTCTATCCCCGCTCCGCAAAGGTTGAGCCGATACAATAGGCATCGCAATGCGAAGAGTTTTACTTGGAGAAGTAGAAGGAACATGTATCACACATGTTAAATTGAAAAACATAAAACATGAATATTCCGCGATAATAGGTATCGAAGAATCAGTACATGACATTTTGATGAATCTAAAAAAAATTGTACTTAGAAGTGATTCGTATGGAATCTGAGGAGCTTCTATCTGTATCGTTGGACCCACAAATGTGTCTGCTCAAGATATCATATTACCACCTTCTGTGAAAATAATTGATACTACACAACATATAGCTAGACTTACTAAATCAATTACTTCTGATATAAGATTACAAATTGAAAAAAATCGCGGATATATTATACATAGTCCAAATAATTGTCAGGACAAAATTTTTCCTATAGATGTTATTTTTGTGCTTGTTCATGATGCGAATTATAGTATTCATTCCTATGGGAGCGGAAATGAAATACGAGAAGTCCTTTTCCTGGAAATATGGACGAATGGGGGGTTAACTCCTAGGGAGGCACTTTCTGAAGCTTCTCGAATTTTGATCTTGTTATTTATTCCCTTCCTGCATGGAGAGGAAAAAAACATCGATTGAATGAACAATAGAAAAGGGTCTAATATGCCTCCCTTCCCCCTTTCGCACGTATTGACTAATACGGGGGAAACGAAAGAAAAAAAATTGCATTTCAACATATTTTCATTGACCAAATAGAGTTACCCCCAAGAGTCTATAACTGCCTCAGGAGAGCCAATATACATACATTATCGGACCTCTTAAATTACAATTGAGAAGATATAATGAGAATTGAACACTTCGGGAAGGAATCTGTGGAACAGGTATTTGAAAGTAGCTTCTTGGTCCAGTTCACTACATTCAAGGAGTCACCATAAATTTGAAGTGAAGTTTCCCCCTTTTCTCTTGCAAAGAGAATAAGTAGTTTTAAGGCCATAAGTTCAGTGTAATTGTTTGAGTTGGATCCAAGTCCCATTTGTAACTTAAAGAAGTGGGAATCCGATAAGGAAAGAACCTCACCTCCCCCACAGGCTAGTCCATTGTTCTAGGATGCTCCATCAAAAAAATCCCACGGAACATTTTTGTCCACTTGTCCTATGCGTACAATTCTCATTGGAGGGGAATCCTTATCTTGGGGGAAATGTTCCAGGATACTTAGACCTTGTGTTGTTTTACACTCTGGTGAGGCCATCTAATTTTGAAATATCGCTACATTTCTTTCCAACCACACTCCCCAATAGAAAATCAAAGGTAAAGCTCTTATTTTCTTTTTACTAGCATCTGAAGACCAAGATCCCCATGCCTCTTCCATGAAAATTCCCCTCCAAGAGAAGTTTAATTCTAAGAAGGAGGAGCAATATTTCCAAACATGTTTCGTAAAATGGAAAGAGAGAAAGAGATGGTTTGTCGATTCCTCATCATTTTTGCATAGAGAGCACCAACTGGTCCTTTGATCATCCTTTTTTTTCATACGATTCCAATTTGGGATTTTATTTTCTAATAAACATCACATAAAAATGTGACTTTTTAAAGGGAACCTAGAATTCCACAGGCCTTTCCACCACCAATTTGGATCTCTAAGTAACAGTTCAAGGTTTAGATGAGCATACCCCTTCTTTGGTGTGTAAGTGCCATGCTCTGCATGTATTCAGACTAGTTCATCCTCCCTGTCTGTGAACCTGACGTGTGTAGTTTTCAAAGCCAAGAGATATTTTGACCAGATTTTTGTTTGATGTGCTCCCAACCCCACCTGAGCATCACTTAGCCAACCTTGATTCAAAATTGAGGAAGTTTCTGGATCTGCTAACTGATTTAGATGGAAAAATCCCCTTTCCTGAATTTGTTGTATAATATTTTCTGACAATAGATTATTTTGACTACTTCCTGCCCAGGGATCTGAGCCAATTCTGAATTTGGCTTCATTACCAATCTACCATGCCAGTCATTCTCCTATTGTTACAAGGAAAATCACTCTATGGCATGGGGTAAACCACAACATATGGAATGAATGCATAAATTGACTCTAACCCCAACTATCCTATATAAATGTAAATGCTAATGAGACAAGATAAAGAGCCTACCTTGTTCAGATGTTTGATGAAGACCACCGTTTAGCACACAACTCAAAGATTTATACCTACAAATTGTCCTCAACAAGAAAGATACACAAGCATATGGTGATAATAGATAAAGTTAGCATATACAATAGCATAGTCCATTAACATTCATAAAAAATACACCCATGGAATAATAATTCAAATATTTGCAAGATATCAATTAGACGAGAAAAGAGTATTTCTATTAAAATATGATCAACAAAAGTGTATAAGTGACAAACTTTCATGTTGGCACGTCTTGAAACCAAGAAACTAAGTCCCTTCCAGTTGGGCCTCCAACACTTCAATACTCCACCAAAGGCAATCTCATATAAGAGAAACAATGATGTTCTCCATCAAAGAGGGAAGAGCTTGGGGGATAAATAATGTGTTCATACTTTAAAGGACAAAGGGATGCAGACTCTATGTTAAGTGAAAATTTCTCCAGAGTATCTTTGCTCTCAAAAGTTGAATTCTCTCATCTTCCATGGTTTGGATATGGCCCATTTTATAGCCTTCAAATGGAACTAAAGGGCTGAGTCTGAATGTTTCCAGTATATGGAAGGTCAAGGATCATGGATCTCATGACGTGACATGGAAACCCAACACAATTTATAATTTTGAGCACCAAACTCGATGTACGTGAGTTGTAGTGGTGCAAACTGCGTATATGCATGTTGCCTAACTGATAGGGCACATATATGTGGAAAAATATGACTTTTTGGCTCTGGGAAGTGAAAAAGGGGACTTCAAGTCTACATAGGGAAATGGAAAGGCCTTCTGAGCAAGTTGCATGGGGTGAGGCAAAACTTGCTATAACATATGCCCCCTAATGTGTGAGGTTAGAGGAGTATTTGCGATGGTTGAAATACATTATAATTCCCAAAAGTGGAGTAATGGAGACTTAGTTGGAAGAACTAGTTTCTCATGAGAATATTACAATCCATAATGATATTGTACACATGGATGCCAATTTGAATTATGTTGGCCCTGATCAAGTTTTGAGGAACACTTGGTCATATTTGACCATTTTTGGGACTTCGACAGCTTGTCAAAGATGGAGCACAACGCGAAGCGGAAATCGTGGAAGCTAGACCCCTTTTTGAGTCCTTTTTTGGGTTTTTGGGTTAATGTAATGGGAAAGGGATGTCGGCCCGTGGGTTTACCCACGCTTAGGCCCACTTTTGTAATGTATAAATACATGTCTAGGCGAAGTAAGTAAGGGGACAGTAGCCTATCTATGTGATGTAAGCTAAGTGTTAGTAATGCTCTGTGCATGATTGTAGAAGGGTTACAGAGCTAAGTGCAAGTTATTATAGAGATTATAGAAGGATTTGTACTACAACGCAAGGAAGAAGGATCTAGCGAGCTGCGCAGATCTTTTGTCCTATGCAAAGAGGGATTTGGATGGCTCTGTGTTGTAACCTGATTAACTGAAGCTAATAAAGATGAATAATTTGTGGACGTAGCCCCAAGGTGGGGGTGAACCACGATAAATCTATGTGTTGTGCTCTATGCCTCGACCTGATGTGTTTGTCTCTTCCTTTGCTAAGTGATTTGATGTGTTTAGATAGATCTATTTATGCTTTGTGCTTCTGAGATATGAATGAATTTTAGATCTAGTATGTAAGATGCTTAGTGCTTGATCTGTCGAATCTAATCCATCATGTTGTGGCTAAGTGATGAATTATCTTAGATTTAAGTACATACTGCGATGCTCTGTGCTATCTGCGAAGTATCATAAGGGTTGAATATTGATGAATAATCTATGCTAGGTGATTGCTAAGTGTTATAATCACAGATCTGTGTCCCATCTAAGGTTGCAGTCACCTGAGTCTTGCAACCACCCTTACCTCTACCTCGGGTGAGACTTCATATGCTTTGCAGGTGTTGCCGAAAAGGCTGGTAGTTAGGGTTTTGTTGGTGTGTTGTTGTAGCGTTGAACCCTGGGTCTGCCCCTGTGCCAACAAATGGTTCCGTTGCGGGGACCTGAAACTGTGATTGCTAGGAACTGAGCAGAAGAAGCTTTGTGCAAAGATTCGTCCTGAAATTGTGAAAGCTTTGTGCGTGGATCTATGCCCTAGTGTGCAGTGATCCACTTGATCTGAAAATATCTATGTTGAAGAAGGAAGGACAAATCTGAAGGAAAGAAGTCAGATCTTCAAGAAAAGCAGTTGATACTGAAGGAAAGAAGTAAGATCTGTAAGCTCTGTGCTCTGATAAAGGTAAGAATAGTTAAAAGTTCTTAGATCTGGAAGATTTGTGCCCTGTAGAAGTAAGACAAGTGATTTTTTTTGTTTCTAGAGCATGGATCTAGGTATGTTTGATAGATTTTTTCCTAGTTTAAAAACTAGGGTATTAATAGATGAAAGAAAGTTTGATATGAATAGATCTGATAAGTATAATGATAGATATGTTATACCTATGCATAGAAAGAATTTTTGGACTAACCAATGGATGTAGGATCCTAGAAAGAAATTTTTGCAGGCTAGCCACTATGACCCTAGCAAGCAGTACAAGAAAATTTGGGGATCATTGAAGAGAAAGAGAGGATTAAATCTTTGTTACAGTTGCAGAAGGCCATGACATCTTACTAAGGAATTCCCTGGGAGAAACCCTAGTTGCCTATGTTGTAAGGCTATGGACCATGAAGTACTGGATTGCCCTAGAATGATTGCTAGACTTGAAAATATGAATATGGAGCAAGAAAACTCTAAAGGATATCAAGAGACTAAGATTATAGAATAAACCCAGAAAGAATCAAAGATTATGTTACTGAAAATGAAAGAAACCATGGATGGACATAAAGATGTCAGTTTGTCAGAGATCTTCAAAGAAAAGAAGGAAATTGAGTAAGAATAGGAGACTTCGACATTGACGGTGCTCTGGATGAGGGAACACAGATGAACATTATGATAGAAAGTACTTGGGAAACCCTAGGAAGGTTTGATATGATTCCTTCACTAGGAAAAATAGGGTTGTTTAACGGAAAAATGGTAACCCTATGTGGCAGGATTACCCAGATAGCTATGAGTACCCATGGAGCCTCGACAGAGGAAGAATTCAAAGTTATTAAAATTATTGAGGACCATGCCCCATTTCCAGCTTTGTTAGGCAAGATCTGTATTGAAAAAGACCAGATCTGAAGAAAAGAAGAAAAGGAATCTCTAGAACAGAAGAAGCAAGAACTCATGGAATTTATGACTCGAAGGATCGCCTACTTGATGGAAGAACAAGAGAACATATCTAAGCTATTGAACACCAGGGACTTGGATTTCGAATCTATAAGAGCATTAGAGGAACCACAGAAGACCGAAATACCTAATCCATATAATGAAGGAGTATTACCCTTGGATCTGAAGAAAGAATCTCAGCATCACGAAGTGACTATGTCAAGAGAAGATAAGAATCAGAATGGAAAAAGGATGACCAAGACAAAGCTCATTGGAAAGAAGGCTAGGAAGCTAGGTAAGAAGAGAGCCAAGATCGAAAAGTTACAAAAGATTTCAGAGGAAACTTCGCAAAAGGAAAAATCACAGGAATTGAGCTTCGTCGAGATATCAGAACAACGACATATGACACTTCGTCGTGGAGAAGAAATATAGTCGTTGGACCGATATACCTGTTCGACTTCCACCCTAAACGGATAGAAAAGCATTAAAGGATCACCACCAGACCGTTGGACCATGCCATAACGGATGGATCAATGTTCATGGAAGATTCATACCCATTGCAAGCATACTGTTGATGAATTTCCGTTGCAAGCATACCCGTTGCAAGCATCGTGCCCGAAGAACACTTTTGCCAACTGAAAAGTCGAAGCCCGCAGAACTAGTGATTGTCTACATTGATCATTGCAAGCAGATTGTTCATCCTAGTGCAGTATTTTGAGATCATCGTGACCCCAATTATCTTTCCCAAGTGCGTATGTCCGACGAGCTCACCACACCGGAGGAATATGTCACAGAGGTCCTTCTCGATTTAATGACTGAGAGAGTCATGTCAGAAAGAAGAATGTCCACCGGAGTCCAAGAATCATCGAGGAGAGGAGTGCAAGCCTCCCCGTTGACTGCTCGAGCAGGAACATCTCGAGCCAGCGCAGAGAGAAGAACTAAGAATAAGGACGACATAGCTAATGCTAAGTTAGTGCCATCCATCCTACCAGCTAACATACCCCCTCTGAGCAGTGAGATTAATAGGGACAGTGTCCCTAGAGACTTTGAATACACCCTAGTCACTGCATATCTACCGAAAGGAGTATGCACCTACCGCGCAGATCAAGACAAGATTACAGCATTGAAGTTTTGTGACTTCAACCTGGGGGACCGTAAAGTTTACATCATGCTTGCCCCGTATAAGTACTTGATGAGAATTAAGGGAAAGAATTTGAAGATCATCCCTCAACAATGGACAATGAACCTCACGCAATCTACTTTGCTCAACGTTATGAAAATACCGCACTTCGGCAGACACCGGGAGGTGAATGCTTGTGTAAAATTTCTACTAGCAAGTTACCATGGAGGATACATGTGGTTAGATCGTCGCATAACTGTTGATCCGACGTTGATCAATAGGATCACCGGGCTTAGCATGCAGGGCCTTGATCCCCATGAGTATTATCCTGGAAAGACCGCAGACCGCGCTCTTGCACATAATATCAAAGAAGCCTATGGCGATGTTGAGAAAGGTGCGAGAGGCTACAAGGTAGCTTCTATTGAAAGTGGCACAGTGTGCCTCTCATTCCAACTGATCGCAGGGAAGTTGGTACACAAGAATCAACCAACACAAGTATCTGGCTTTGTAGTTGACCTCGCAGGAAAGTGCGCAGAAGGACTATAGATGAACTGGGCGAAGTACCTGGTGAATCAACTGGAGATTGACTGCAGAGAAGCCCAGGATCAGGGGCATGAATTCCATTTTAGTTGGCTCCTGATACTGATCGCTTTTGTTGCATGGGAGCTACCAGAAGGCACAACCTTCCTAGAACTTGACCCCTTTGAGCCACTAGCCACGAAGTTCAGTACATTATGGTACTCGAACGACATGAGGAAGAAATGGTAATCGAATGTTGTTTTCCACGCGTACTATAACCAATTGAAAGCAACCATAAGGAGTGAACCTCACATAACCCTGAACACTTTACAGAGATTTTGACCTCTAATAAAGTTCAGCGCGGACCGCTACTTTATATACCTAACCCCACGCACTGATGAGCACCAGGAACAGCTTCAGTCCTATTATAAGCTGACAGAAGAAGACCTGGAAGAGATCACCAAGGAATGGTCAATGGACCTCCTATCTTCAGCAGACCCCGCAGAAATGTCCGACATTGACAGCCTCGGAACTGCGCAGGATACACTTGAGCCCAGTAAGACAAAGAAAGCAAAGACAACGAAGAAGACTGAAGAAGTCTAGGATGTTGACAACCTATCTGTAAGGATGGCTTCCATTACACCAGATGAAGAAGGTGATGATGAGGAAGGTACATAAACTGAACAATAGAAATTCAAAGTACCACCGCCTAGGGATGAAGAAGACTCATCGAATAAAAGGAAGGTTTCACCTCTGAAATATTCCTCCAGAAAGAAACCAAGAACCCCTGTAACCAACATGTGAACTGCCCTCACATTGGATGACTTTTATTTCATTGTTGCAATGGTCAATGATGTTTCAAAGGAAATCATAGAGAAGCAGGAAGTGAAGCAGGAACACATGTATAGCCAAATTGAGATCACACTCCAAGGAGTACAACAAGCACTCCAGTCTAGCCAAGCAATATCTATTGCACCTCTGCCAGAAATAACAACAGAAGTGGGAGATGAATCAGTTCAGCTCCACAAGATTGTTGATACAGTCGAAGTACACCTTCAACATGCTCAGGAAGAAAAGGTACAGGCCACCTAGGCCCTAAAGAAAGCACAGGAGGAAATTATTGAAGAACACCGAGCCGCGCAACAAGAGAAGAATGCTCTCCAAGAAAAATTTGAAGAAGACAGAGCGAAGATCTAAAAAGAGAAAGAGCAGTTGCTCGCAAAGCAGAGAGGAATTGAAGAAGCAGTCAACAGATCATTTCGCTCCGTGACCGGCATTAAAACACTTGTTGCAGAATGTAAATAGCTAAGTAGCAGAAGCCTGCGAATATATGAACAACTATCTGAAGACCCAGAGTTGAAGAAACTGGAGTCCCAACTCCAGGAAGCAAAGCAGCACGCAGATACAATACAGGCACAGCTCAAGCTCCTGTCACCCATCGAGAGGATGAAGATATCCTAGGAATAGCGCACTTCCCAATAGCTTGTTCTTACCACGCATAACAGAGTGATGGAAGTCACCCATAAACTCCAGCCAAGCCAGGAGGCAGCCTACCTACTGTTTGTAGAAATTGAAGGCCAAGGAACACTACTAGAACAAGTAGTTGTTACAGTCGAGCAGCAACTGGAAGGACCTATCAGCGAAGCGGTTGTTCAGGAATTCACTGAGCAAGAAGCAGTAGCACAGAGACAAGTTGAAGCAGCTCGAGCCAAGATCGAGACCTTTGAGGCAAAGTTACCTAAACCTGAGTGACGTCACAACTGAGTGTTGGGGGCCTGTTGGCCCTAACCAAGTTTTGAGGAACACTTGGTCATATTTGACCATTTTTGGGACTTTGACAGCTTGTCAAATATGGATCGCAACGCGAAGCAGAAATCGTGGAAGCTAGACCCCTTTTTGGGTCATTTTTGGGTTTTTGGGTTAATGTAATGGGAAAGGGATTTTGGCCCGTGGGTTTACCCACGCTTAGGCCCACTTTTGTAATGTATAAATAGATGTCTAGGCGAAGTAAGTAAGGGGATGGTAGCCTATCTATGTGATGTAATCTAAGTGCTAGTAGTGCTATGTGCATGACTGTAGAAGGGTTACAGAGCTAAGTGCAAGTTATTATAGAGATTATAGAAGGCTTTGTGCTACAACGCAAGGAAGAAGGATCTAGCGAGTTGCACAGATCTTCTATCCTACGCGAAGAGGGATTTGGATGGCTCTATGATGTAACCTGATTAAATGAAGCTAATAAAGAAGAATACTTTTTGGACGTAGCCCTGAGGTGGGGGTGAACCACGGTAAATATGTGTGTTGTGCTCTATGCCTCGACCTGACATGTTTGTCTCTTCCTTTGTTAAGTGCTTTGATGTGTTTAGATAGATCTATTTATGCTTTGTGCTTATGAGATATGAATGAATGTTAGATTTAGTATGTAAGATGCTTAGTGCTTGATCTGTTGAATCTAATCTATCTTGTTGTGTCTAAGTGTAGAATTATCTTAGATCTAAGTACATATTGCGATGCTCTGTGCTATCTGTGAAGTATCATAAGGGTTGAATATTGATGAATAATCTATGCTAGGTGATTGCTAAGTGTTATAATCACAGATCTGTGTCCCAGCTAAGGTTGCAAACACCTAATTCTTGCAACCACCCCTGCCTCTACCTCGGGTAAGAGTTCATCTGCTTCACAGGTGTTTCTGAAAGGGCCAGTAGTTAGGGTTTTGTTGGTGCAGTGTTGTAGCGTTGAACCCTGGGTCTACCCTTGTGCCAACAAATTACACTGCAAATCCATGTGGAAATATACCAAACAATTGTTCATGACCATGAATAGGAAATACAAAGTAGATACATGCCATAGGTTGTCATAGTCATGAACAAGGCCCAGTGAAAACTAGTCTCAAAATCAATCTGCAGATATCTGTATACAATGGAGTAGAATATGATCTCCCATGATCATTGAATTCATATAGGTACTGGTCCAATGAATGATAGCAACAACTCAAGAGAGTTGCTACTATAAACCGATGTCTTCAAGTCTTCTACACGATTCGCCAAAGGTGAAAGTCTACATCATGTGAATAGAGGAGTTGAGGTCGAACACAATGAGACTTTGTTTGATTACCGGTCATTAAGGTATATCATTAAAAAATGTAAGACAACCTACCGATAATGAAAGTAGGTATCAAGGAATCGATTACATTCTTACAAGTGTGAATAAAGGTGTTGAGTTCAAACACTTGAAGAATCCATCGATCAGGAGACATTGATGTATTGCCAACTATCGATCATGAGAGAACCTGCCAGTGATGACTGCAAGCCTCTAGGTACTCATAGGACTCTAGGCCTCTTTTCTAGAATAGATGAGTTGAATTCGATGGAAGGAGACCCACTGAAAGGAGAGAATTAAGGCCTATTTAATCAATTAGCACAAGGTACAAAGCAATAGCTTGATGATTTGGAGGAACTCAGACGAAGAGGATGTTCATGAACCAACAATCCTGTGCATCTTTCACATGCACCAAATGAAATTAGTGCATGAAAAAGACCCTCTGAATAAAAAACAATAAGGAAAATTACCGATAAAAGTGAGGAAACCACCAATAAGGCTAATGGAATCCAAGACACTACATGAATCCAAATGTGTGAATAGATTTCTTTCCGATGAGCACAAGGGAAACCCCCCAGTCAACAACCAATGAGGAGATGTCAACTGTTGGGTTCAAGGTTACCTACCCATAATGAAAGTAGGATCAAGGTGCACAGTAGGCATACAACTTCTTGTAACTCTGAGAAACACTAAGGGTATGGCCGACATGCAAAGTCAAAAGTTCTGAGAAATGGTCGACACTGGATTATAGACATCCTTTGAATAAGAGCACGAGACATATGGAGGACTCCCACATCATAGAGTTCATAATGAAACTTTGTGATGCAGAAGGGACCAATCAAATTTTTTGGGTATCTGATGACTCAAATACCTATGGCATCTGTGTATCCATGCATGTATCCTACCCAACTTATTCTTCCATGGCTACCTCTTGTGCCTTCGTCAACACTTATTCTGCACTCACCTGTCTTGTCGGTCCTCTTGGTACCTGCTCTGTTTTCAGTGGACCCTGTGTAGGACCACGCTGTGACTTCTTTTGTGTCCTACTTTTCTTTCGAATTGGGCTACTTTTCCCCATTGTACCTATTGTTTTCTTCTTTTTCTGGATAGCACCATTCCTGCCTATCTCTTGCAAAGGGACTATGTTACCTTGCGTCTAGATTTGTACTGTTGGAGTTGCTCTTGGAATCTCTGGCACTTTCCACTCCTCATGCCACTCTTGGACCTCCATGTCGATGTCCTACATCATCATGCAGTACTTCAGCTACAACCACTCCTTGGTTGGATCCTTCTTCTCCTACAACCACATGTTATGGTGTGATGCCTGGAAATTCACTATCTGTCCAAACTCCTGGACAGTTTCTAGGGAGATCCTCAATGTATCCTCCAAGCTATTATGGACCTCTGTTAAGTACTGAGAGAACATGTCATTGTTGAATTTATTTACCTTGGGATATGTTGTTCTTCGCAGTGACGTGTAGCGCATTGCACCACATTTTCCTTTCCTTGGCAGAAACATTGTGTATGCAGGTTCCTGCCACCCCATAAGTGCAATGAGGATGAGTAACCACGAGTAGTGGAACTCAAAGCCCTAGTCTTGCACGTCCTTGCAGTCTTCAAGGAATGAGTTCAGTAGATAAGGGGCCCAACTCATCAATCTCTCCTTTGCGCATTGCGTCGCAACTGCTACTACCCCTGTGGGAACTTCTTATTTACGACACTTGCACATTAATTTTCAACTATGGAATCTTGTTGAAAATCGTGTCACATGATCATTGATATCATTGATATTGATACCTCTGTTACCCCTCTCTGCACCATACTTTTCTTTGATCTCATATGAGATGGCTTCCACCTTACTTTTGTCTTCTAGGTATTGTTCTGGCTTCTCCCCATCTGTGGGTAGCCCTGTAATTTCTGCGATGAGGTCGACCATGATAGGCACTAGCCTATCCATCCACAAGATGCCTATGTGCACCCTTGCTAACAATTATTTGACACATCTGTTTATGTGTTTCTCGTGCCCGAAGTGAGGTATGTCTAATAAGTTCATGATACTGGTGTTGTACATTCCCAGGATCCACTACGCAGGCTCCAACAGTGGTGTGCATGATGGGCCTTCTCCCCTACTCTCCAGGTAGCTTTGTGCTACCAAATATGGGAACTTTATGGCATATGGGACATCATGGTGAAAGTATTGAAGGATATTGACTCCTCCTACAATTTTATCTTCGGTCTTCACTCCCTTAGGAATTTTCAGCATCACTATACCTAGTTTTTTCTATGTGAGTTGTACACCCTGTGCAATTCTTTCTGCTCTCACCTTCTTTTTCCCTTATGGGGACGATACCCCACCCTCTGGTACAGCCTATTTCTCTGTTTCCTGCTCTATTTCTGGATCTAGGCCCTGATGCGTGGAACCCATGGTTGGTTCTTCTTGTTGCTATCCTTTTCCCCTGGACACGTCAGATTATATCCATTCGACATCCTCTTTCGGCTGCTCGAGCTCCTATGCGGGTTCATGCTCCTCTTCCACACGAAATGTGGTCTGCTCGTACTCCGGTGTATGGATTTCGTCCACATCCACCACTATGGGCATCTCGTTTGTTTCAGTTTGTGGCACCCGAGTGCTACTGAGTGTGTTTCGCACAGTTCTTCTTGGTGCTCCAACCCTCAATGGTGACATGACAAGGAAATCCGAGCTATAGGCTTCCCAATCGACAAATGGTAGCATAATTTCACACTCTATCACTCTTCCACTCGATTTTCTGTTCTTCTCCTTAGCAAATAACACAATGGGTCACTTCCCCCCTTTTTTTGACTTTATAGTGGGACAAAGAATTAATAGTTGTGTCGCACTGATAATTGTCACTATTTCATTTTCTACTGTATTTCCTGTGCATTGTACCTTTCTACTAGTTAACTGCTCTTATGTGCGCAGTGTTTCTGAACCCTGGTTTTCTTACAGCGGATTGTTCTGTTCTACCAGTTCTATTTTGTCAAGACCCTTCATGTGCACCAATATGTTTTTATTTTTATCCCCTTTTTACCTTTTATGGATTTTCTTCTTTTTCTTCTTTTTATTTGTTTTTCTCATTCTCTCCCTTACTTCTACTATAATACACTATATACATATCTTCTTACTGCGCAGTAAATTTCTAAGTACTAGGAGGTCGACTATCCCTATAAATTTTTAGTCGACTCCCATTGATCATTCCTCTCAATTTTGTACCTCCTAAATCTTTCAACTGTACATCTTCCCCCTCTGTGATAGTCTTCACTTCATACGGTCCCAACCAGTGCATTCTGAATTTTCCTGGATGTTGAAAAAATTTACTGTCATACACCAAGACTACGTCTCCCTCCTTGAAACTCTTTCGTTTAATATGTATGTCATGCCAAGCTTTGTCACTTGATTTCTGTACTTCTTGGTGAAATCCTACTAGAATCTTATTTTCTTCCATCTCCATCAGCTAACTTAGTCTTTCTTTTATTGCACCTCGTTCTGTCATGTTGGTGATTGCTACTACGCGCAAACTAGGTACCAAAAATTATAATGGCACCACTGCTTCTTGTCTATACACCAACATGAATGGTGGTTGTCATGTCAACTTTTTGCATGTAGTCCTATATCCCCATAATACTGTCAGTATCTTCAAATCCCAATCATCCTTGTTGACATTGCAGATCTTTGTCAAAGCCTTCTCTAGGATATTATTAAAGGATTCCACTATCCCATTTTCTTGAGGGTGATAAGGTGTACTCTTTTGATGATAGACTTCAAACTCTTCAGTCGTTGCCTTTATAATAATATTGATGAAGTGAGTGCCTTGGTCACTCATCAAAATCCTTGGGCATCCAAATCTAGCGATCACTTGCTCGAACAAGAAGTGTGACATTGTCTCTGCGCTATAATCTTTTACCGATGTTGCCTCTACCCATATCATTAAGTATTATATAGCAGTAATGGTATACCTTGCTCCTGACCTTTTTTCTGGTGGGTTAATTAGTCCCACAAAGTCTATTTCCCATTTTTCTAACACTTGCAAGGTTACTTGTGGTCTTAGGGGCATGTCATCCCATCTATTAGGTTTTCCAACCCTCTGACATACATCACATATCTGGCAATAGTCCTTTGCATCTCTGTGAATGGTCGGCCACCATAGTCTTGAATGGTAGATTTCCTGCATAATGTCCTCCAGCTATTCCCTCATGAGCCTATGCTAAAATCCTAGGCCTCTCATGTTCTAGTACACATCTTCTCAATATGTTGTCTATGCCCATATTGTATAAGTTTCCTGCAATCAATTGATATTTTGCAGCTCTGACTACCATATTTTTCTTCTGCGCAGTGTTGAATTCTTGTGGCACAGTCCCTGTACTAAAGCATTCAATGATGTCAGAAAAATATTCATCAGCTACTTGGACTGAAAATAACTGTGCATCAGGGAAGTTGTCCTCTAAATTTGTAGGCTCCTCTCCATTGGTGATTCTCGATAGGTGATCGGGTCTTGCATTCAACTTCCCTGGTTTGACTATCACTTCAAATTCAAATTCTTGAAACAATAGTAGCCATATACAGATTCTCCCCACCAACACTGGCTTATTGACTAGGTACTTGAGGGAAGAATGATCTGTGAACATTTTAAAGTGTTTCTCAAGTAGATAGTGTCTAAATTTTTGCAGTGCATATACCATTGCTAGGCCTTCTCTCTCTGTAGTATTGTAGTTCTACTCTGACTCTGACAGTTTTATGCTTGCAAATGCTATGGGATGGTCTAACTCTCATGTTCCTGGCTGAATCAGAATAGATCCAAGTGCTATGGTTGATGCATCTACATGCACATGAAATGTATTTTTCCCAATCGGAGAATACTAGTATATGTGTTGTGACCATATTCTCTTTTAAAGTGTCCAAACCTCGTTGACAGTCCTCATTCCACTAGAATTTACTATCTTTCTTCAATACTTTCTCCATCATCGTGATGATCTACGCATGTCATTTTATGAATTTCCTATAGTAGCTTGTGTGTCCTAGTGTTTCTCTCAACTGACGTACCGATTTGGGTGGTAGTAAGTTAACAATGATTGCAACCTTTGCAGGATCGACTAATAGCCCTTGTTTACAAACTATATGTCCCAATAGTATTCCAAAAGGTGTCCCAAAGATACACTTCTTGATATTCAATGATATCTGACATTACCTACATATTTCCAACATCAACCTTAACACCTATACATGATCTTTCAACAGATTGTAGACTATCCAATCATCGAGATATACTTCTAAAAACTGATGGATGAATTCTTTGAAGGCAGTTATGACTACTCTTGAGAATATTGTTGGTGCATTCTTGATCCAGATTATTTTCGGCATGAAATGAGAGCGGAGATATAATAAAGAAATGCACAGAGATATCGTGGATATCCAATAATATAACAAAAATGTATCATAGATGAAACCATAAACAAAGAGATACAATAATACATGATTTCTATTAATGAAATAAATGTACAAAGACTGTAAAAATACAGAGTGAAAGACTTGCAAGAATGGTGACAACTTATCTCTGAGAAGAGATGTGACGACTACGCGCATTCGCAAGAAGGTGATTACAATGAGGCTATGAAGGCCTTTTTACAATAAACAGGAATGCCAAAAGCCCTAGACATCCAAAAACCTAACCCTAGGAGATGAAAGGCCAAAAGTCATGTGGGCCCTATTTGGGTAAGTTAGTACATCAACTTCCCGGGGTCGTAACGTTTGCATACGATCTCTGTTTTAGGCATGTGATAGCCCGTTGGAAAAGTATCATCGAGGAGATTCATTTTTGGGGCTCAATGATGGATTTGGATATCATTGAGAAGATTGATCTCAAAAAACCTTCATTTAAGCCCTCAAAATGGCCCAAGAAGTTAAAACTGCTAAAAATAGTAAATTTCCAAAATTGTCAGAAAATTGTTTTTAGCTAGTTGGAAAAGGTGGGTGGCCACCGATATCCACCTAGATCAATCCTCCCTCCTTATGAATAAATGGTGTCCATTGCATTGAGTCCCTGGGGGAGAGGGAAAAGCATTTGTTGAATCTACATCTTGATGAGTTGCTTTCCTTGTTGGGGAACTTGCGCTACTTAGCTTGTTGAAGGTTGTCATGAACATGTGGCTGGAAGGGTTTGACCTTTGTAAAAAGTCTAGCTACATGAGGTGTCTGTGTGCAGAATGAAACTTTACACTTTACTGCAATCTTATCGACCTACTTCTATTGGATAGAAGGTGTTTGGGCCGAGGTTGTAGTGGTTGCAGTATCCTTTTGTTCACCCTTTGAACAGATTGTGAAGAAGCTGAATTTTGTAGTGTGAGATACTACCTTGTGGCACTGTTTAGGTGGGACATTATTTGTAACTACATCTGGTATTATGTAGAGATGACCCCTCAAAGTAACAATGACACTACGGGGTCGAGACTCATCAATAACATGGCGCCTCCACATATATGGTTGGCCCAAGAGAACATCACAGACATCCAGTGGGGAAACATCACATAATACCTCATCCTTGAGGGGTTGGATGCCATATGACAATCAACAATGTTGGCTGACATGGAGATCTCGTCCTTGGTGAAGCCACCCGATGTTGTATGGTTGCGGGTCTGGTGTTTTCGACAATCCCAATGGTTTGACGACCTTTGCTGAGATGAGGTTCTTTTGGCTTCCCCTATCAACAATAAAATGCAGTGGGGTCACCTTCACCCACATCTGTGAATGAAAAAGGTGCTCTCCCTCTTCAGGATCTATTGGTTCTTTTGGTTGAATTGTTGCGGTCGTGACAATAGCAGTGGGGTATGCGTCGATGATCTATCTTTTCCCATTATTTTCAGAATCAGATTATAAATCAGGGTTCGGCTCCTTGTCTTTGATCTCGACCACCAATGATTGTTTTGAGCGACATTCATGAGTGTTGTGCCAGGGGATTTTGTGGAAATCACACAGTTTTCCGATGTCCTTCTTTGTCTTCCCGTTGTAAAGTCTAACCTTGTACAATATCTATTGCAAACTGATATTTAGAAAAGAATAGAAAGATACAATGGCAAATGCAAACATTACACATAGATTTTTCACCTGGAAACCCAAACCGGGAAAACCAACATATATTATATTCATACATTGTGTTACATTGTTTACAATAAAATATACATATAGGAGCCAGCGGCATCAAAAATCCTAACCCAATGACCTAGATTAGTCCAAAACCCTAATTCCTTAACCGGAAATAGAAAACCATCGGCAAAAAAACATGTGCCAAAAAAACCACCTAAATATCATGTGGTCCCGGAAATATGTCGTCCCGAAAAAAAAAAATCGGGGGCGCTGCCACCAAACTGCCACGCGGGGGGCTCCGCCCCCCTGCACCCCCCAAGGGGGGGCCTAGAAGCCCCCCCTCTAACCCCCCTGCACGCCCGGCGTAGACGCTCAGACGTTACTACTCGTGCAAAGAATATAACACATACCCAACATTCTCCCACTTGTTGTTTTCTTTGCACACAGGGGGTTACAGGGTTACATAGTCATCAATGCCCATGGATCCTCTACACCAAGAGAACTTCTCAGTGCTCACATATTTTTGTTAATGAATCTAAAACATTCTTCAAAGTGACCACCTTCATCAGTGATGCTTTCTTTTCTTCAATCATGTCTCTCACAAAGTGATATTGAACATCAATGTGCTTTGTCTTTGAATGATAAGCAGGGTTCTTCACCAAGAAAATTGCACTCTGACTGTCACACTCTATCCTTACAGCTTCTTGTACCAACCCAATACCTAAAAACAATCTTTGTAACCATACTGCTTCCTTACTTGCATGAGTGGATGCCATGTATTCAGATTTTGTAGTTGAAAGTGCCACTACAGCATGTCTTTTGCTCATCCAACTTATTGCTCCTCC
>ML802764.1:225095-247955 GCA_009831015.1 Picea engelmannii
TATACATATAGGAGCCAGCGGCATCCAAAACCCTAACCCAATGACCTGGATTAGTCCAAAACCCTAATTCCTTAACCGAAAATAGAAAACCATCGGCAAAAAACCATGTGCCGAAAAAACCACCTAAATATCATGTGGTCCCGGAAATATGTCGTCCCGAAAAAAAAAAATCGGGGGCACTGCCCCCGAACCCCCGCGCCCAGCGCAGACGCTCAGACGTTACTACTCGTGCAAACAATATAACACATACCCAACACCCGTGACCCTTCTTTTCTTGTGGGTTGGATTAGTTTTCGGGAGACTATTTGTTAGGGTCGTCTTTGTCATACTTTGGTTGTTGTGGATTTGCAGACCCAAAATCCATTTGTTCTGGTGCTTAAATTTTTGCTTGATTTTAACAACATATCGATAAGCAGCACCGAGTGATGACATGTCTAGAAAATCCATTTCAGTTTGGATGTATCTATGTAGAGCCCCACGGTATTTCAAAACCAAATGTTGTTCGGAGTCTGTGATACCCATCTTGGTGCGCAAGGTATGGAAGGTATTGGTGAACTCCAGAACTACTTGGCCCCTCTCTTGCCATAGTGTGGTCCATATCATGTACTGGTCCTCACAGTTGCCAACAAGGTAATATTGTTCCTTTACCACATCCACAAAAAAATCCCAAGTGGGCTCAGCCCCATATATTCCAGACTCCTCTCTGGAACTTTTCTCCCAGTAAGTTTCCCACCAATGTTTGACATGGGGGAGAGCCTCAAGGAGCCTGAAGATGATCTTTTCTCTATCGAAAAAATTGTGAACAGAGAAATAACCTTCTAATAGATTTAACAATTTATCTAGGGCATCTGCATCTATCTGACCTTCAAATATAGGAATATCAAAATTGACCTGTACCTTAAAAGGAGAGGTGCCTCCAAAGTGGCCTCTTCATGAAGATGAGCCTGATGCTATCGAAAGGCGTTGAAGGATGTGGGAAAAAATATCCATCATTTCATCCCTCTGTCGTGTGAGAGCTTGCTCAAGCAACAAATTGATAGAATCATATGCTATGTTATTTTTCTTTTCTTCCGCCATTGGGGGTTTCTTGGGTGTGCAAGAGCGATTGTCCTCAAGAGAGAAAAGATCAAGACCCAACCTGTTATACTCGGACCTCTTCGGGGACATGCACTAAAAAAATGATCAAGAACAACCTACTATGATACCACTGATCTAGATTATTTTTAGCATGAAATAAGAGCGGGGATATAATAAATAAATGCACAAAGATATCACGAATATCTAATAATATAACAAAAATGTAGCCCGCACGAGTGTAGACGGATTGGCAAGTGCCGTATAAATGGAAGGAAATTTGTAAAATGAAGTCTCATGTTCGATTCTCACCCGGATTTACTCGTGCGCCATTCTTGCGGGCTGGGTGGTTGCACTTGGGGTTATAATGGTAGCCGACAGGGATCGACCCCGTGTCACGCGAGTACGAGAACCGCCAGTTGTCGATTCCCCCAGTACAAAAAAATATATATATATAACAAAAATGTATCAGAGATGAAACCATAAACATAGATATACAATAATACATGATTTCTATTAATGAGATGAATGTACAGAGACTATAAAAATACAGAGTGAAAGACTCGCTAGAATGGTGGCAGCTTATCTCTGAGAAGAGATGTGACTGTTACTCGCATTTGTAAGAAGATGATTACAGTGAGGCTTTGAAGACATTTTTACAATAAAAAGGAATTCCAAAACCCTAGACATCCAAAAACCTAACCCTAGGAGATGAAACGCCAAAAGTCATGTGGGCCCTGTTTGGGTAAGTTAGTACATCAACTTCCTGGGGTCGTAACTTTTGCATACGATCTTCGTTTTAGGTGTGTGATAGCCCATTGGAAAGGTATCGTCAAGGAGATTCATTGTGGGGGATCAATATTTACTTTGGATATTATTTAGAAGCTCAATATTGAAAAATATTCATTTAGGACCTCAAAATGGCCTCGGAAGTTAAAACTACTAAAAATACTAAATTGCCAAAATTGCCAGAAAATTGTTTTGAGCCAGTTGGAAAAGGTGGGTGGCCACCAATATCCACCTAGATCAATTCTTCAGTCCAAAATGAATGATTTTGTACTGGTAGGATCCCCATTTTGTGGCAAAAGTGGTCATGTACCTGTCTTCTGGAGCTATCTTGATCTGATGGTAGCGTGAGAATCCATCTATGAAGGACTATGCTTCTTGGCCTCCCACATTCTCTAATACCTCATCTGTGAAAGGGGTGGGAAAAAGGTCATGTAGGAAAGCATCATTCAGATTCCTCAGATTGACACATATCCTTATCCCTCCTTGTTTCTTTTCCTGCACTACCATAGGGCTTATCCATTCTGATTCTTCTATTGGTTCTATGATTCCAGCTTCCAACATTCTATCAATTTTTGCTTTTACCTTATTATTATATATTGGGTTCAGTCTATACGGTCGATGTCTGATAGATATAGCCTCAAGTTTGAGAGGTATCTTCATCTCTCCTAGCTCTCTTTCTTTTCCTTTCATCTCTATAAAAAAAATTGGGAATAGGTCACTGTACTCGCGCAACAACTATGTTATTATTTCTAGTGTTTGTTCATCCCAGTAGTCTCCAATGTTGGCCATTTTGGGATTATTATCTGTCCCAGTATTTACTTTCTTCACCTTGATTGGTGCAACAAATACTTTTGATTTGAGAGATGGGCCTTCCACCTCTCTTTCTCCTTCAATTTTTGTAATTTGAATTTTGCGTGGGTAATCTTCATCTGGTGCTTCTTCTTTCACATGATAACATGACAATAATTCTTTCATCGTCTTCCTATTCTGTTTTTGTCATTATGTTATGAGTTCTACTTCTGGTTCTTGAATGAATATTACCCCTCTTATCTTCTTGAGGGATAAATCCATGTTGGGGTTCTCATGTTCAAACGAGAAAATTACTACAAAATTATTTTGTAGTGTTGTCTATTCTGCAGTTCCTCTGCGCAGTTCCTGGTCTACATACCAGTTTGCTAGAATTCCTCCCAATGTGTGAATGAATTGATGAGGCCATTCTTCTGGTGGTGCCATTTTCCATAGTGTTATGCACTTCTCTAAGTGTTTTACTGGTGTCCATTTTCCATCATATCTCTGCAGTTCATTGCTTCATTGTTCTGCGTCGAATCTAATACGCAATAACCGCTTAGATTGGTACCATTCCTTGAATGTATCTTTGTGCACACCCCACCATATTGCAGGTGTTTCCTTGAGTGTTATGTCCAAGGCTAAGAGCCTCTGATTTTCTAACACTTCATCTTCTTATCTTGTTAGGAATTCTTCTAAGTCATTCGCCCCATGAAAACTGGGAGGTTCTCTTATCTCTATACCTACCCATCTTACTGTATGGTCTATTCTTTCACACCTTCTTGTAGACACTTCATGTAATCTATGCTGCCAATTCTCCAACCTTGTATCTGAGTCTGAAGTGCATGATGTGATGCTTCCCCAGCTGAGTACTCCATCTGCAGTTGGATTCACATAATCTTCTTCTCGCGTGGTGGTTATGTATAACTGGTTGATTTCCTCTAGGTCTAATCAAGTGGGTTCTACAAACCTTTCTCCTTCTGATGGGTCTAATGGCGCAAAATATATGTATTATCCTGAATCAAATGTCATCTTCCTTGTCTTCAAATTGATTATGGCCTAGTTTTCAAACGCCCAATCCAATACAAGAAATTTTGCATAAGGTGTTGTCCCATCCACTATTTATATCACTTCAAAATCAGCTTTAGTGCGCACTCCATCCAAATCTACTGTCACACCCTTTAGCCTTCCAATTGGCAGAACCCTGTGTTGATTTGCTAATTTCAACTGGACAGGTGAATAGCCTAATGTAGGCTCTCCCATACATTGACATGTCTTCTTGGGTAACACATTTACTTTAGAGCCTAAATCTAGTATAATATCCCCCATGTTGAAATCTCCAATGTTGGCATTCAGTCTGAACTCTCTACTTGTCCTCCTCCTTGTCATTATTGGAATATTGATTGTATGATTGATTAAATCTCTAACCTGATAGTTCATAGATCAAATGCAGGTGGAGTTCTTTGTTTGTCTTTAGTGAATGCAGGTCAGCATTGGGAGGATATTTGCAGTCAAAGAACGACCAAGCGCGAAAAGGGATCGACATCAAACACGAAAAATAAGGTATGTCAACTTAATCTCTTGAGCCTTGTATTTACATATGAGTAATGGGGTTTAGGCATGGGATGATGGTAAAAAGTAAGAATCTTTAGGTCATTTCTGCATGCATAATAAAACCCTTAGTGCTAGTCCATAGGAGGGATTTCCCACCCACAACAGAATTGGCGACCATACTGGGGATCTCTAGGGTTTCTGGAAATGTTTTTTCTTGGGTATTTTTAAGAACTGGCTTCATTTCTTGTTTTTAAAGTTTCTTCAAAAATCTGAGCTAACAGAGATTCTGGTCTTCCATACCAGTTATCTTTGTTTCTGTGCTTGACTGCATTTTTTTTTTTCGAAACCCACATAGGTACACGCGGCCTATATAAGGTCTGCACGCGTGTACCCGCGCCCTACCTTCCCACAACCCACGTGTACACACTAGCTGAGGAAGTGTCAGTCGCGTGTATGATTCTAGAAAATTTCTTTTAGAGAGGCAATCATCCTCTCCCCTGTCAGAAGTAGTCCTTCTCAGGGGTTTTCTGGAACTCATTCTAGTCTCTGTTTTTTGCAGTTTTGTAGCTTAGGTTTCACCTCAGATTGGTTTTGTTCTATGAAATTTTCCTTCAATTGTTTTATTTTTCTGTCAAAGTAAGTTTTTGAGTCTTCAATAGATTCTGGTTCTCAATACTAGTAGTCTTTTCCAGTGCTTGATTGCTTGTCGTTTCATTTTTTGAAGAGTTGCAGAGGTACACGTGGCCTGCATAAGGTCTGCATGCATGTACACAAGCTATGACCTTACACAACTCACGTGCACACATTGGTTGTTGAACTGTCAGCAGCGTGCCTGTTGAGAACAAATTTTGGTTTAAGGAGAGGCAGTCATCCTTTCCTTGTCAAGAGTTATACCTCTCAGGGTTCTTGGTCTCTATAATAGCAGTTTTAGCCTAGGTTGGATTCCAGCATAGCTTGCTTTTTCATTGAAATATTTCTTGTGTCGTGCATTCATCAGTTTCTTTTAGAATATTTTGTTATTTCTGCTTTGATTGGAAGAAAATATAAAAAAAAAAAAACTTAGTTTGTTAGATCTCTTTCTTTCCTGGCATTTTCTTTGCATTGTTATTTGAAAAAGAAAAAAAAAATAGCATAGCGTTGTGTTTTCTTCTAATTTTAAAAGCATTTCAAAAAATATATATATAATCATTCTTTGTCAGTGTTCATATAAGTTTCATCATTTTTTGCAAGAGTCTTAACACCATCAATTGCACTACCGTACCCTTTTGAGTAAATCAAGCGAATAAAAAGAACGCTAATTAAAAATTACTAGACTTTATGTTTGTAGGGTCCAGCAACTAGATTAGGCTAGAGCCTTGATTTAGGTTGGAGAGGAAACTCTTCAAGGCTATAAAACAAACATACGAGTATGTGCTAAGGAGTGTAGAAGTCCAGTATCGTGAAAGTTATCTGGGACCCCCCTCTAACACAGGGGATAAACACGAGGTCGAGTGTGGAAAGGTAGTGGAGATAACCCCTCCAAAGCCAGACCAATCGTAGTGGAGAACACATATAGAGGGCTTGTCTTGGGATTTCGTCGATTCCATTTGTCACGGAGTTTTGTGGGTCTCGAATCCGTTCGAGGTCCTCATTTGTCTTCTGGACCACTTGCTTTTGATACCCTTGGTAGGTTTCGGGCTTGATACCCTACTCATTACGGTCTACCCGACTGTCGACTGTACCCGCCTAGTGACTGTTCGTGCACTAGAAACCTAGTTGCCTATCTTTCTAGTGACATACACAGGTGACTGCGGGGGTATAATGCGGTACCTAAGACAGACATCGGGCCATGCTTTGTAGAGTATACCTAGAGGGTGCTTCCGTTTTTGAGTTGCACTTACACCGGTAAGTTTCTCTAGTGTTGGTTGGTGTAACTGTTCTTCCAATTAGTTAGGCATTTGCTTGATTTGCCTTTAGGAACTTTGAGTGTGTGCTATGTGCTCCCTAGTTTTCCATAGTGAGTTAGTAAGTCATGGCTTTGGGTCTTTGACCTAGGGTGGTAGACTTCCCACTCCGTCGATCGTGAGGACTTTTTGGTCTTCCGCTTAGAAACGTGGAGCCGCCTCTTTATAGGCGTTGTTTTGATACCACTGGTTTGCCAGAGTCACTGCGTGAGACTTTTACGGACTTGAACGATCCCACAAGGGGAGAACCTCTGCATAGGATATTCATGGCTAATTTTCCCAACCATACCAACCAAGGAACCCCTTCGCAAGGGGATTCTTGGGCTCTTCCCTTCTTCAGAAGCATTGGTGTCCCTTTGATGACCACTTTGTACATTCCTGGGTTGAATGTGGGACTACTGGTTTGGTTGGGTACCATTCCAAATGTCCCAAATGCTCTTGACACTTCTCAGTTAATCACTTTATGTCCTGGGCACCCTTTTGATTTTTCTTCATCAACAAAGTCTTCTCCTCCTCCTTCTCCCGCCTCTGGTGAAAGTACAGTTACTAGTAACTGAAAGTCTAAATGAAATAGAAAGAGGAAGAATAGGAAGAAGAAATCACCAACCTTTGCGAGTCATGTTGGAGATAGGTCGACAACCTCTGCAAGTCATGTTGAAAACCAGCACCCAGCCTCTGCAAGTTATGTTGGGGGCACACACCCACCCTCTGCAAGTCATGTTATCGACCCATCACTAACCTCTGCAAGTCATGTTGGAGATGTGCAACCAACCACTGCTAGTCATGCTGGGGGCATTAATTCTATTGAGAAACCTAGATGGATAGGGCATAAGCCTAAGTTCCCTTGTAATCTTTGCAAGGGAGATCACCTTACTCATTTGTGCCCTGGCATTCCAAAGGTACAAAGATTGTGGTCCCTGTCTGCAAGATCTTTTGATTCTGAGTCTTTTGAGGTTTCCTCGCAGCCTATTCAGCCATTGGTTGCGAAAGTGGTCATTTCGATGCAGGCATCGACTGATCCCACTCCTCTTTTGGGGGGTGAGGTGCCTTTAGACATTCTAGTCTCTCAGCCTATTCAGCCATTGGTTGAGAAAGTGGTCATGCCGATGCAGTCATCGGTTGATCCCACTCCTCTTTTGGGGGGTGAGGTGCCTTTAGACCATGTAGTATCACAACCTATTCATCCATTGGTTGCAAAAGTGGTCATGTCGATGCAGTCTTCGGCTAATCCCACTCCTCTTTTGGGGGGTGAGGTGCCTTTAGACCATGTAGTCCCACAACCTATTCAACCATTGGTTGTGAAAGTGGTCATGCCGATGCAGTCATTGGATGATCCCACTCTTCTTTTGGGGAGTGACGTGTCTACCGACTATGTTTTTAGCATTTCCGGTTCAATATTTTTAGAAAAAGGGGGCATTTCGCTCGTTCCGAGCACACCCCCTCCGAGCCCTAGGATAGTTTCCTTTGATTGGAATGACCTTGTTGAGCCTCATCTCCCTTCTATCGCACCTTTTCAAATAAGGGTTGAAGTTAATTCAACAAACATTTATCGATGTATTGTGGATGAGGGAGCCTCTGCAAGTATTTTATCCTCCTCGGTTTGGAAAGTCTTGGGATCTCTCGAGCTTGTGTCTTCTTCGCATGAGTTGTTGGCCTTTGACAAACGTCCTAGTGAATATTTGGAGGTTCTTCCTTAGTTACCTATATATTTAGGTGGGAAGATTGTCCTTGTTGATGTTATAGTGGTGCAAGGCCCGTTAGATTTCAATATGCTTCTCAGGTGTGATTATGTATATGCTATGAATGTTGTGGTGTCTACGCTCTTCCGGGTGATGCATTTCCCTCACAATGGAAGCATTGTCACTATTGACCAGTTGGCATATGATAATCACCATCCTAATTTGGCATTATTTCAAACTACCCCTTTATATGTTCCTAGAGTTCGTGTAGACTCTACCCCGCCACGGGTTAATTATGTGGTGTCTTATCCTTGGTGTTCAATTGCTTCTGATCAGGAACCTGTGCAATCATGTTTTCCTTCTCAAGACTTGGAATCAACAATTGATCCTTTGGCTTATCCAATGGGGGCATTGGAGCCCTCGCTTCCTCCTCTTGGTCCAAGTGGGCTTGAGTATCCTTCTAAGTCTGATCTCATTGTTTGTAGATCCTCAAGCCCTCGTTCTTGTGATTCTTCGCTGATAGACTCTGTCAGTCCTAGCCAAAACCTCCATCATCATATGGAGTATGGTCATTTTACTTCACCAGTTGGGACTGTCGACCCTCATTTGCATGATTTCTCAGATTTTGAATTGCCTTCAGATGAGGCTATCCTTGAATCCATGACTACGATTTCTATCCCGCAGAAGGACTTACATCGTGGTTTGTGTTTTCTTCCCTTTTGGGAGACTTCCCAAGTTAACTATCGAAGAGACTCCTTGTCTGAGCATAGCAGCGGGCTCTACCTGAACTAGTTTCATACATGATTTGTAGCCCCCATGGAGTCTTCTTTAAGCCCTTTTCAGACTCCCTAAAGATGAAAATATTGCCAAGTGACCTTGTTTCTTCACACTTGTTAAATTGGTCCAGAAGAACGTTCCTTACATAGGTCTTCTTTTAAGCCCTTTTCAGATCCTCTAAACATGAAAAGATTGTCGAGTGATCTTGTGGCCTTTCACACTCGTTAAACTGAAATTTGAAGTCACGTCTATCTGGTGGTAGTTTACCCCTTTTTCAGTCCGAATGGTCAACTGCACGAACAAAGGTATACTCTAAGGAACTTCAGTTCTCTAGAAGAGTACCCTCGGGTATAATTTTAACCCTTTTTCAGGCCTGAGGGACTAAATTTACAAAAAAGGAACCCCCACGGAGTCCATAATTAAGCTCTTTTCAGACTCCCTAAAATTGAAAAGATCGTCGAGTGACCTTATTCTTTCACACTCTTTAAAATGGTCCAGAAGAACATTCCTGACGGAGTCCATAGTTAAGATTTTTTCAGACTCCTTAAAAATGAAAAAATGGCCAAGTGATCTTGTCTTTATCACACTCGTTAAAATGGTTTTGAATAGACATCTTGTCAATACTAGTTTACCCCTTTTTTGAACCGACTAGACTACCTTCGAAAAAGGTACCCCATTGGAGTCTCCTTTTACATTTTTTCAGACTCTCTAAATATGAAAAATCACCGAGCTTACCTTCTTTGGGCTCATTAAAATTACATCGAAGGACGTTACCGTGGCTTGTTTTATTAATCGCATTTGCATACCTGCGTCTTTGGCCTAATGTCAGCTCCATGTTGCTCTCAACTGAACCATCTGAAGTATGCCCTATACGCAATCCCTGTAGCACTTTGCCTCTGCGTCTTGACACCTTTGGCCCCTGGAGGATTTTTTCTGGGTGTCCTTTTCTTGCATATGTCCCTTTTCCCTGAGCATCCCTGTGTTCTGTGCGCTTGGAACTAGTATGTTTGCGACACTCGATTCCTCCTTTGTAACGTAGCATTATTTTATTCTTTTTTCAAAATTATTGAAAAATACAAGAAAAAATCAAATATACCCCAGAATAAGGAAGGGAAAATTATTTTCTTTTGATTGGCAACATAATGTGTCACCCTTGGATAAAGGACATCTGTCCGTTTGTTCGTCAAACCCTGGGATTTTATATGACCTTAGGAAGTTGTTCATGCTACATTGAGTTGTGTCCTCGTTCGTTTGGTTATTCTTCCAAACATATGGAGAGTTTGTGTTGCCTCATGCCTCGTAAACTTATGTTAATGCCATGCTGCCTGAGTCTCATCAGTTATTGTGCTATTGTTCAAGGAAATTTTTACCAAGCCTGAGTCAGCCCCTCTGTATCTTTTCCCTTGCCATCATGCCTGGCCATCCCAAAAGTCCAATCAAGTCTTTGTTTGAGATCAATGAAGCCTTCAGTATGTTCATAAATATCCTCTAGTCCATGATCGACGAGTCATCGAAGACCTCTGGGTAGTGAAGTCATACACTCATATTACACTCCTACACAAGTTTTGAAGATTTTGAAGTTGTTGCTCGAGCTCTGAAGACCTCATCTCCAGCCATCAGGCCTTATCGGCTTCTAGAAGATGGATACTCTACATGTATATCTTTTTTATTTCGAGATGTAGCTCTGTTGTGTATTGCTCGCAACTACACCTTATATAGTTATATGACATGGATCTATAGTGTATTTGATTGGTAGCCATGATTTTATTTTATCCCGAGCATGGGTATGCCTGCCTTGGTGAGACAGTTATTATTTTGCAGACGACACCTCCCGATTTTTGGTCCCTAAGCTCACTTGTTTGGAATGTTGGTGAAGATTGTTAATGTATTTCGACCATCAAATGCTCTTCTGACCTCACACATTAGGGGGCATCTATTATAACCCTAATTTGCACCAGACATGCTTACCTGGCATCAGGCCATCTCAGATTCCTTCTTTGCCAAAACACTGTTGAACAACTCTTCTTAAAAACCCATTTTATAAAGACCCACGTGCCTTGCTCCATTACTACACGCTAGCTGACCCAAGACAACCCGTGTGTACCTACAAAAGCACGAAAAAAGGAAAGTTGTTGACATAACACACAGCTTTGGGTAAGCTAACTAAACCTTTTGGCCATGCATGGCCAGTCACTCGACCAAACACCTAGCTTCTTCTAGCCTATAAAAGAAGGGTTAGGGGTCCCATTTGAAAGGAGGAGAATCATAGTAAAGAAACTATACCCGATTGAGCATTCCCTTTGTCCCAACCTTTAGCCATCCTTGTGCAAAGAGAAGTATAGAGCAAAGCAGTTGGAAGACAGTGAAAGAGGAGCCCAGGACCAGGATCGAGGAGTAGTAGTTGACTTTATCATTGTAAGGTATAATTGTAAAGTTGATAAAAGAATTGTTTTTCCCGTCCCGCCATATGAAATTGTCATTATTGGAATATTGATTGTATGATTGATTAAATCTCTAACCCATTAGTTCATAAATCAAATGCATGTGGAGTTCTTTGTTTGTCTTTAGTGAATGCAGGTCAACATTGGGAGGAGAGTTGCAGTCAAAGAATGACCAAGCGCGAAAAGGGATCGACATCAAACACGAAAAATAAGGTATGTCAACTTAATCTCTTGAACCTTGTATTTACATATGAGTAATGGGTTTTAGGCATGGGATGATGGTAAAAAGTAAGAATCTTTAGGTCATTTATGCATGCATGATAAAACCCTTAGTGATAGTCCATAGGAGGGATTTCCCACCCACACCAATCCTTTGAAATCGTGAAACATGAAACCGCAATTCAATCTAATTCGATGATCAAGGGAGAGCATGGATCATTGTTCTGGCTACATTTCAGAGTTTCGGATACTGGGTGTTGGGAGAGTCAAGAAACCTCACACCAAGATCCCCAAAGTCCTGAATCGCGAAAGCACTTTCGGGATAAGCGCTTGGTTACAACTAGTGGTCATATGTGAGGAAAGAGATAGCTTAACTCAACTCCATTTCAAAAATCGTGACATGGGAGAGTCAAGACGTATCATCACAAGATTTCTAAAATGTGAAATTGCATAGCGCCTATTTGTGTAGCCTTTGGTCACTGTCGGTGGTCACGAAAAGGGAAGGAGTTTGCAAGATTTCTAGGCTCCATTTCGTGATCGGGAGTTGGAAGAGTCAGAGTTACTCACAACAAATCTCGTGAAACACAAAACTGCGAAGTGCTCTTTAAATTAGGCCTTGGTCAGAACCATTGGTCACGAGAAGGAAAGGAGTTATTTGCTAAGCTCTATTTCGGAGATCGTAATATGAAGATTCAAGATCTCTCACCACAAGTTTTCCAAAATGCAAAACCACAAAATCACTTTCTATTTATCCCTTGGTCACAGCCAGTGGGCACATGGGATAAAATGCGAGACACTGTGGATTTAATCCAACCATGCTGGTAATTTGGGAATCTGATCGAAGGGATATTGTTTCACCACATGGTTAGTTTGATCTAGGTGGATATCGGTGGCCACCCACCTTTTCCAACTGGCTCAAAACAACTTTCTGGCAATTTTGGCAATTTACTATTTTTAGTAGGTTTTAACTTCCGGGGCCATTTTGAGGGCCTAAATGGAGGTTTTTAGAGATTTAGGTTCTCAATGATATCAAAATGCTTGATTGAGCCCCCAAAATTAATATCCTTGACATTACCTTTCCAACAAGCTATCATACGCCTAAAACGGAGATCGTATGCAAAAGTTACGACCCCGGGAAGTTGATGCACCAACTTACCCAAATGGGGCCCACGTGACTTTTGGCGCTTCATATCCTAGGGTTAGGTTTTTGGATGTCTAGGGTTTTTGGCATTCCGTTAGAAAGGCCTTTAGAGCCTCATTTTAACCATCTTCTTGCGAATGCAAGTAGCCGTCACATCTCTTCTTAGAGATAAGTTGCCACCATTCTATCGAGTCTTTAACTTTGTATTTTACAGTCTCTGTACATTTATTTCATTAATAGAAATCATGTATTACTGTATATCTGTGTTTATGGTTGCATCTCTGATATATTTCTGTTATATTATTGAATATCTGCGATATTTCTGTGCATTTCTTTATTACATCTCCGCTCACATTTCGTGCCGAAAATAATCTGGATCAGTGGTATCAGAGCAGGCTGCTCTTGAACATTTTTTTAGTGCATGTCCCCGATGAGGTCCGAGTATAGAAAGTTGGGTCTCGAGCTTGTCTCTCTTGAAGACAATCACTCTCGCACACCCAAGAAACACTCAATGGCGGAAGAAAACAAAAACGACGGAGCAGACGATCCTATCAATATGTTGTTTGAGCAAGCTCTCACGTGACAGAGGGACGAAATGATGGAGAATTTTTCCCACATCCTTCAATGTCTGCCGATATCATCAGGCGCATCTTCATCAAGCGGCCACTTTGGAGGCACCTCACCTTTCAAGGTACAGGTTAATTTTGATATTCTTGTATTTGAAGGTCAAATAGATGTAGATGCCCTAGATAAATGGTTAAATCTGCTAGAAGGTTATTTCTTTGTTCATAATTTTTCCGACAAGGAAAAGATCACCTTCGCACTCCTTAAGGCTCTCCCCCATGTCAAACATTGGTGGGAAACTTACTGGGAGTAGAGTTCCATAGAGGAGTCTGGAATATATGGGGTCGATCCCACTTGGGATTTTTTTGTGGATGCAGTGAAGGAACAGTATTACCCTATTGGAAACTATGAGGACCAGTACATGAGATGGACCACACTGCAGCAAGAGAGGGGCCAAGCAGTTCTGGAGTTCACCAATACCTTCCATACCTTGCGAACCAAGCTAGGTATCAAAGACTCCAAGTGACATTTGGTTCTGGAATACCGTGGGGCTCTACATAGATACATCCAGACTAAAATGGATTTTCTAGACATTTCATCACGCGGTGCTGCTTATCGATATGTTATTAAAATCGAGCAGAAATTTAACCACCAGAACAAATGGGAGTTTGGGTCTGCAAATCTACAACAACCGAAGTATGACAAAGACGGCCCTAACAAACAGTCTCCTGAAAACTAGTCCAAGACACAGGAAAAGAAGGGTAACGGGAAGACAAAGAAGGACACCGGAAAATGGTGCGATTTCCACAAAAGCCCCTGGCACAACACCGATGAATGTCGCTCAAAACAGTCATTGGTGGCCGAGATCAAAGACAAGGAGCCGAACCCTGATTCAAAATACGATTCTGAAAATATTGGTAAAGGACAGATCATTGACGTAGACCCCACTGCTATTGTCGCAATCGCAGCAATTCAAACAGGAGAACCAACAGATCCTAAAGAGGGGGAGCGCCTTTTTCATTCACAGATGTGGGTGATGGGGACCCCACTGCATTTTATTGTTGATAGCAGAAGCCAGAAGAACCTCATCTCAGCAAAGGTCGTCAAACAGTTGGGATTGTCGACAACACCACACCCGCAGCCATACAACATTGGGTGGCTTTGCCAAGGACGAGATCTCCATGTCAGCCAATAGTGTCGATTATCATACGGCATCTAGCCCTTCAAGGATGAGGTATTATGTGATGTTTCCCCACTGGATGTCTGTGATGTGCTCTTGGGCCAACCATATATGTGGAGAAGCCATGTTTTTTATGAGTCTCGACCCCATAGTGTCATTGTTACTTTGGGGGGTCATCTCTATAGAATACCAGAGGTAGTTCCGACTATTGTTCCACCTAAAAAGTGTCGCAAGGTAGTATCTCATACTGCAAAATTTAGCTTCTTCACAATCTGTTCAAAAGGAGAACAAAAGGACACTGCAACCACTACAGCCTTGCCCCAAGCACCTTCTATCCAACAAAAGCAGGTTGACAAGGTTGTAGCAAAGCACAAAGATTCCTTCTGCACACCATCCTCTCATGTATCTCAACTTGTTGAACATCCTCAACCTCAACAGGTTCATGATAGACTTCCACAAACTGAGCAGCGCGATGTCTCCAACAAGACAAGCAGCTCACCAAGATGCAGATTCAACAAATGTTTTTCCTTCTCCCCCGGGAACTCAACGCAATGGAGACCATTACTTCCTAAAGAAGGAGGATTGATCTAGGTGGATATCAGTGGCCACCCACCTTTTCCAACTACCTCAAAACAACTTTCTAGCAATTTTGGCAATTTACTATTTTTAGCAGGTTTTAACTTCTCGAGCCATTTTGAAGGCCTAAATGAAGGTTTTTCAATATTGAGGTTCTCAATGATAGCTAAAGTCATGATTGATCCCCCCCCCAATGAAACGCCTCGACGATACCTTTCCAACGAGCTATCACACGCCTAAAACGGAGATCGTATGCAAAAGTTACGACCTCGGGAAGTTGATGGACCAACTTACCCAAACGCGGTCCACATGACTTTTGGCACTTCATCTCCTAGGGTTAGGTTTTTGGATATCTAGGGTTTTTGGCATTCCAATTTATTGTAAAAAGGCCTTCAGAGCCTCATTTTAACCATCTTCTTGCGAATGCGAGTAGCTGTCACATCTCTTCTCAGAGATAAGTTGCCACCATTCTATCGAGTCTTTCACTCTGTATTTTACAAGCTTTGTACATTTATTTCATTAATAGAAATCGTGCATTACTGTATATCTGTTTTTATGGTTGCATCTTTGATATATTTTTGTTATATTATTGAATATCTATGATATTTCTGTGCATTTCTTTATTATATCTCCGCTCGCATTTTGTGCCGAAAATAATCCAGATCAGTGGTATTAGAGCAGGCTGCTCTTGATCATTTTTTCAGTGCATGACCCCGACGAGGTCCGAGTATAGCAAGTTGGGTCTCGATCTTGTCTCTCTTGAATAAAATCGCTCTCGCACACCCAAGAAACCCTCAATGGCGGAAGAAAACAAAAACGACGGAGCAAACGATCCTATCAATCTATTGTTTGAGCAAGCTCTCACGCGACAGAGGGACGAAATGATGGAGAATTTTTCCCACATCCTTCAACGCCTGCCGATATCATCAGGTGCATCTTCATCAAGCGACCACTTTGGAGGCACCTCGCCTTTCAAGGTACAGGTTAATTTTGATATTCCCGTGTTTGAAGGTCAAATAGATGCAGATGCCCTAGATAAATGGTTAAATCTGCTAGAAGGTTATTTCTATGTTCATAATTTTTCCAACAAAGAAAAGATCACCTTCACACTCCTTAAGGCTCTCCCCCATGTCAAACATTGGTGGGAAACTTACTGGGAGTAGAGTTCCACAGAGGAGTCTGGAATATATGGGGCCGATCCCACTTGGGATTTTTTTGTGGATGCGGTGAAGGAACAGTAATACCCTATTGGAAACTATGAGGACCAGTACATGAGATGGACCACACTGCGGCAAGTGAGGGGCCAAGCAGTTCTGGAGTTCAACAATACCTTCCATACCTTGCGCACCAATCTAGGTATCAAAGACTCCGAGCGACATTTGGTTCTAAAATACCGTGGGGCTCTACACAGATACATCCAGACTGAAATGGATTTTCTGGACATCTCATCACTCAGTGTTGCTTATCGATATGCTATTAAAATCGAGCAGAAATTTAAGCACCAGAACAAACGGGATTTCGGGTCTGCAAATCCGCAACAACTGAAGTATGACAAAGACGGACCTAACAAACAATCTCTCGAAAACCAGTCCAAGACACAGGAAAAGAAGGGTCACAGGAAGACAAATAAGGACACCGGAAAATGGTGTGATTTCCACAAAATCCTCTGGCACAACACCGATGAATGTCGCTCAAAAGAGTCATTGGTGGCCGAGATCAAAGACAAGGAGCCGAACCATGATTCAGAATCCGATTCTGAAAATATTGGTAAATGACAGATCATTAACGCAGACTCCACTGCTATTGTCGCAACCGCAACAATTCAACTAGGAGAACCAACAGATCCCGAAGAGGGGGAGCACCTTTTTCATTCACAGATGTGGGTGAAGGGGACCCCGCTACATTTTATTGTTGAGAGCAGAAGCCAGAAGAACCTCATCTCAGCATAGGTCATCAAACAGTTGGGATTGTCGACAACACCACACCCGCAACCATACAACATTGGGTGGCTTCACCAAGGACGAGATCTCTATGTCAGCCAACAGTGTCAATTAACATACGTCATCCAACCCTTCAAGGATGAGGTATTATGTGATGTTTCCCCACTGGATGTCTGTGATGTGCTCTTGGGCCAACCGTATATGTGGAGACGCCATGTTGTTTATGAGTCTCGACCCTGTAGTGTCATTGTTACTTTGGGGGGTCATCTCTACAGAATACCAGAGGTAGTTCCAACTACTATTCCACCTAAAAAGTGTCGTAAGGTAGTATCTCATACTATAAAATTCAACTTCTTCACAATTTGTTCAAAAGGAGAACAAAAGGACACTGCAACCACTACAGCCTTGCCCTAAGCACCTTCTATCCAACAAAAGCAGGTCGACAAGGTTGCAGCAAAGTGCAAATATTCCTTCTGCACACCATCCTCTCATGTATCTCGACTTGTTGAACAACCTCAACCTCAACAGGTTCGTGATAGACTTCCACAAACTGAGCAATGTGACGTCTCCAGCAAGACAAGTAGCTCACCAAGATGCAGATTCAACAAATGCTTTTCCTTCTCCACCTGGAACTCAACGCAATGGAGACCATTGCTTCCTAAGGAGGGAGGATTGATCCAGGTGGATTTCGGTGGCCACCCACCTTTTCCAACTACTTCAAAACAACTTTTTGGCAATTTACTATTTTTAGCAGGTTTTAACTTTCAGGGCCATTTTGAGGGCCTAAATGAAGGTTTTTCGAGATCTAGGTTCTCAATGATAGCCAAAGGCATGATTGATCCCCCAAAATGAATCTTCTCGATGATACCTTTCCAACGAGCTATCACACGCCTAAAACGGAGATCGTATGCAAAAGTTATGACCCCGAGAAGTTGATGCACCAACTTACCCAAACAGGGCCCACATGACTTTTGGCGCTTCATCTCATAGGGTTAGGTTTTTCGATGTCTAGGGTTTTTGGCATTCTGGTTTATTGTAAAAAGGTCTTCAGAGCCTCATTGTAACCATCTTCTTGCGAATGCGAGTAGCCATCACATCTCTTCTCAGAGATAAGCTGCCACCATTCTATCGAGTCTTTCACTCTGTATTTTACAGTCTCTGTACATTTATTTTATTAATAGAAATCGTGTATTACTGTATATCTGTGTTTATGGTTGCATCTCTGATATATTTCTGTTATATTATTGAATATCTGTGACATTTTTTTTCATTTCTTTATTATATCTCCGCTCGCATTTCGTGCCGAAAATAATCCGGATCAGTGGTATTAGAGCAGGTTGCTCTTGATCATTTTTTCAGTGCATGTCCCCGACGAGGTCCGAGTATAGCAAGTTGGGTCTCGAGCTTCTCTCTCTTGAAGACAATCGCTCTCACACACCCAAGAAACCCTCAATGGTAGAAGAAAACAAAAATGACGGAGCAGACGATCCTATAAATCTATTGCTTGAGCAAGCTCTCACGCGACAGAGGGACGAAATGATGGAGCATTTTTCCCACATCCTTCAACGCCTGCCGATATCATCAGGCGCATCTTCATCAAGCGGCCACTTTGGAGGCACCTCACCTTTCAAGGTACAGGTTAATTTTTATATTCCCGTATTTGAAGGTCAAATAGATGCAGATGCCCTAGATAAATGGTTAAATCTGCTAGAAGGTTATTTCTCTGTTCATAATTTTTCCGACAAGGAAAAGATCACCTTCGCACTCCTTAAGGCTCTCACCCATGTCAAACATTGGTGGGAAACTTACTGGGAGCAGAGTTCCACAGAGGAGTCTGGAATATATGGGGCCGATCCCACTTGGGATTTTTTTGTGGATGCAGTGAAGGAACAGTATTACCCTATTGGAAACTATGAGGACCAGTACATGAGATGGACCACACTGCGACAAGAGAGGGGACAAGCAGTTCTGGAGTTCACCAATACCATCCATACCTTGCGCACCAAGCTAGGTATCAAAGACTCCGAGCGACATTTGGTTCTGAAATACCATGGGGCTCTACACAGATACATCCAGACTGAAATGGATTTTCTGGACATCTCATCACTCAGTGATGCTTATTGATATGCTATTAAAATCGAGCAGAAATTTAAGCACCAGAAAAAATGGGAGTTTGTGTCTGCAAATCCGCAACAACCGAAGTATGACAAAGACGGCCCTAACAAACAGTCTCTCGAAAACCAGTCCAAGACACAGGAAAACAAGGGTCACGGGAAGACAAAGAAGGAAACTGGAAAATGGTGTGATTTCCACAAAAGCCCCTGGCACAACACCGATGAATGTCACTCGAAATAGTCATTAGTGGCTGAGATCAAAGAGAAGGAGCCGAACCCTGATTCAGAATCCGATTCTGAAAATATTGGTAAAGGACAGATCATTGACGCAGACCCCACTGCTATTGTCACAACCACAACAATTCAACCAGGAGAACAAACATATCCCGAAGAGGGGGAGCACCTTTTTCATTCACAGATGTGGGTGAAGGGGCCCCGCTGCATTTTATTGTTGATAGCAGAAGCCAGAAGAACCTCATCTCAGCAGAGGTCGTCAAACAGTTGGGATTGTCGACAAAACCACACCCACAGCCATACAACATTGGGTGGCTTCGCCAAGGATGAGATCTTTGTGTCAGCCAACAGTGTCAGTTATCATATGGCATCCAACCCTTCAAGGATGAGGTATTATGTGATGTTGCCCCATTGGATGTCTGTGATGTGCTCTTGGGCCAACCATATATGTGGAGACACCATGTTGTTTATGAGTCTCGACCCCGTAGTATCATTGTTACTTTGGGGGGTCATCTCTACAGAATACCAGAGGTAGTTCCGACTACTGTTCCACCTAAAATGTGTCGCAAGGTAGTTGCTCAAACTACAAAATTCAGCTTCTTCACAATCTGTTCAAAAGGAGAACAAAAGGACACTGCAACCACTACAGCCTTGCCCCAAGCACCTTCTATCCAACAGAAGCAGGTCGACAAGGTTGCAGCAAAGTGCAAAGATTCCTTCTTCACACCATCCTCTCATGTATCTCGACTTGTTGAATAGCCTCAACCTCAACAGGTTCATGATAGACTTCCACAAACTGAGCAGCGCGACGTCTCCAGCAAGACAAGCAACTCACCAAGATGCAGATTCAACAAATGCTTTTCCTTCTCCCCCGAGAATTAAATGCAATGGAGACCATTTCTTCCTAAGGAGGGAGGATTGATCCAAGTGGATATCGGTGGCCACCCACCTTTTCCAACTGGCTCAAAACAACTTTCTAGCAATTTTGGCAATTTACTATTTTTAGCAGGTTTTAACTTCCGGGGCCATTTTGAGGGCCTAAATGAAGGTTTTTCGAGATCAATATTCTCAATGATATCCAAAGGCATGATTGAGCCCCCAAAATGAATCTCCTCGACGATACCTTTTCAACGAGCTATCACACGCCTAAAACAAAGATCGTATGCAAAAGTTACGACCCCAGGAAGTTGATGCACCGACTTACCCAAACGGGGCCCACATGACTTTTGGCGCTTCATCTCCTAGGGTTAGGTTTTTGGTTGTCTATGGCTTTTGGCATTTCGGTTTATTGTAAAAAGGCATTCAGAGCCTCATTGTAACCATCTTCTTGCGAATGCGAGTAGTCATCACATCTCTTCTCAGAGATAAGTTGCTACCATTCTATCGAGTCTTTCACTCTGTATTTTACAGTCTCTGTACATTTATTTCATTAATAGAAATCATGTATTACTCTATATCTGTGTTTATGGTTGCATCTCTAATATATTTCTGTTATATTATTGAATATCTGCGATATTTTTGTGCATTTCTTTATTATATCTCCGCTCGCATTTCGTGCCGAAAATAATCTGGATCAGTGGTATCAGAGCAGGCTGCTCTTGATCGTTTTTTCAGTGCATGTCCCCGACGAGGTTCGAGTATAGCAATTTGGGTCTCGAGCTTGTCTGTCTTGAAGACAATCGGTCTCGCACACCCAAGAAACCCTCAATGGTGGAAGAAAACAAAAATGACGGAGCAGACAATCCTATCAATCTATTGCTTGAGCAAGCTCTCATGCAACAGAAGGACGAAATGATGGAAAATTTTGCCCACATCCTTCAACGCCTGCTGATATCATCAAGCGCATCTTCATCAAGCGACCACTTTGGAGGCACCTCACCTTTCAAGGTACAGATTAATTTTGATATTCTCGTATTTGAAGGTCAAATAGATACAGATGCCCTAGATAAATGGTTAAATCTGCTAGAAGGTTATTTCTCTGTTCGTAATTTTTCCGACAAGTAAAAGATCACCTTCACACTCCTTAAGGCTCTCCCCCATGTCAAAAATTGGTGGGAAACTTACTGGGAGAAGAGTTCCACAGAGGAGTCTGGAATATATGGGGCCGATCCCACTTGGGATTTTTTTGTGGATGTGGTGAAGGAATAGTATTACCCTATTGGAAACTATGAGGACCAGTACATGAGATGGACCACACTGCGGAAAGAGAGGGGCCAAGCAGTTCCGGAGTTCACCAATACCTTCCATACCTTGCGCACCAAGCTAGGTATTAAAGACTCCGAGCAACATTTGGTTATGAAACACCATGGGGCTCTACACAGATACATCCAGACTAAAATGGATTTTCTGGACATCTCATCACTCGGTGTTGCTTATCGATATGCTATTAAAATCGAGCAGAAATTTAAGCACCAGAACAAACGGGAGTTCGGGTCTGCAAATATGCAACAACCGAAGTATGACAAAGACGACCCTAACAAACAGTCTCCCGAAAACCAGTCTAAGACACAGGAAAAGAAGGGTCACGTGAAGACAAAGGACACTGGAAAATGGTGCAATTTCCACAAAAGCCCCTGGCACAACACCGATGAATGTCGCTCAAAAGAGTCATTTGTGGTTGAGATCAAAGATAAGAAGCCGAACCCTGATTCAGAATCTGATTTTGAAAATATTGGTAAAGGACAGATCATTGACGCAGACCCCACTGTTATTATCACAATCGCAGTAATTCAACGAGGAGAACCAACAGATCTCGAAGAGGGGGAGAACCTTTTTCATTCACAAATGTGGGTGAAGGGGACCCCGCTGCATTTTATTGTTGATAGCAGAAGCCAGAAGAACCTCATCTCAGCAGAGGTCATCAAACAGTTGGGATTGTCGACAACACCACACCCGCAGCCATATAACATTCGGTGGCTTCGCCAAGGACGAGATCTTCATGTCATCCAACAGTGTCGATTATCATACGGCATCCAACCCTTCAAGGATGAGGTATTATGTGATGTTTCCCCACTGGATGTCTGTGATGTGCTCTTGGGCCAACCATATATGTGGAGACGCCATGTTGTTTATGAGTCTCAACCCCGTAGTGTCATTGTTACTTTGGGGGGTCATCTCTATAGAATACCAGAGGTAGTTCCGACTATTGTTCCACCTAAAAAGTTTCACAAGGTAGTATCTCATACTACAAAATTCAGCTTCTTCACAATCTGTTCAAAAGGAGAACAAAAGGACATTGCAACCACTACAACCTTGCCCCAAGCACCTTCTATCCAACAGAAGCAAGTTGACAAGGTTGCAGCAAAGCGCAAAGATTCCTTCTGCACACCATCCTCTCATGTATCTCAACTTGTTGAACAACCTCAACCTCAACAGGTTCGTGATAGACTTCCACAAACTGAGCAACGCGACATCTCCAGCAAGACAAGCAGCTTACCAAGATGCAGATTCAACAAATGTTTTACCTTCTCCCCCGAGAACTCAACGCAATGGAGACCATTGCTTGCTAAGGAGAGAGGATTGATCCAGGTGGATATTGGTGGCCACCCACCTTTTCCAACTCCCTCAAAACAACTTTCTGGCAATTTTGGCAATTTACTATTTTTAGCATGTTTTAACTTCCGGGGCCATTTTGAGGGCCTAAAAGAAGGTTTTTTGAGATCTACGTTCTCAATTATATTTGAAAGTATGATTGATCCCCCAAAATGAATCTCCTCGATGATACCTTTCCAACGAGCTATCACACGCCTAAAACGGAGATCGTATGCAAAAGTTACGACCCTGGGAAGTTGATGCACCAACTTACCCAAACGGGGCCCACATGACTTTTGGCGCTTCATCTCCTAGGGT
>ML802764.1:258758-278388 GCA_009831015.1 Picea engelmannii
ACCAGAGTATTAAAGGCATTTAGATGTTCTGTCACAGAATCTCCATCTTCCATCCTAAGATGATACAACTTCTTTCGAAGAAACAACTTGTTTACCAGGGACTTTGATTGATACAAATTCCCTAACTTATCCCATAGTTCCTTGGCTGTAGATTCTCCTAAGACATTCAACAACACCGAATCTGCCAGGCAAAGTCGAATATTACTCCTTGGTCTTCTGTCCAACTTGTCCCAAACTTCCTTCGACATACCAGTAGCTAGTGTACTGGTAGTTTGTGTACTAGTAGGTTGTGTACCAGTAGCCTGTGTGCTATTAGATAGTGGACCAGTAGGCTGTGTACCAGGATCCTCGGCAATCCATTGTTCTTTGTCTACAAGAAGGTCCTCCATCTTGAGCTTCCATAGCTCAAAGTTTTTACCGTTGAACTTCTCTATCTCGATTCTAGATGAGCTCGCCATTCCTCTTTCTTTACTCGAATCTCCACTGCAAAAGCTCCCACTAAACCCAGGTTTATCACAGACCCAAGATAAACTTGATCTATGAAGACCGAGCCAAACCCTCAACAACAAAGGCGTCCCTCTGAAGCCAAAAAGGAGCTCTGATACCACATGTAATTTTTAAACCTGTGAAGTAAAGCAATGCATATAGATTCTTAAGCAAGACAGAAATTAATCAATGGCTCATACACAGAGTACACAGAGATTTTACACCGGAAACCCTCAACAGGGAAAACCTTTCTTATATTCATTATATCGAATTTCACCATTCACCATACAATATATACAATGTTTTTAGGTATTCCGTAGATACCAAAACCCTAATCCCTTAATCCGGGATTAATTTACAAATCCGCTAAAAAACCGCCCAAAATAAAATTTCAGGGCGCTGCCTCGAACACTGTGCGTAACCAGGGGGGGCATACCTTCCCCCCCCGAGGACCCCTTAGGAAAGTGACTGACGCACACGGCAGGGCTCTAGTGGTAGGGATCGTCAAACGCAGTTGTCGTATCTGACGCGCCCACACACACACCCATGCAAAGAATATAACACATACCCAACAACACCAAGATCCCCAAAGTCCTGAATCGTGAAAGCACTTTCAAGATAAGCGCTTGGTTACAACTAGCGGTCATATGTGAGGAAATAGCTAGCTTAGCTCAGCTCCATTTCAGAGATCGTGACATGGGAGATTCAAGACGTATCATCACAAGTTTCTGAAACCCGAAATTTCATAGTGCCTATTTGTGTAGCCTTTGGTCACCACTGGTGGTCACGAAAAGGGAAAGAGCTTGCAAGATTGCTAGGCTCCATTTCATGATTGGGAGTTGGAAGAGTCAGAGTGACTCGCAACAAATCTCTCGAAACGTGAAACTGCGAAGTGCTCTTTAAATTAGGCCTTGGTCAGAACCATTGGTCACGAGAAGGAAAGGAGCCATTTGCTAAACTCTATTTCAGAGATCGCAATATGAAGAGTCAAGACCTCTAACCACAAGTTTTCCAAAATGCGAAACCATGAAATCACTTTATGTTTAGCCCTTGGTCATAGCCAGTGGGCACATGGGATAAAACGCGAGACACTACAGATTTAATCCAATGGTGCTGGTAATTTGGGAATCTGATCGAAGGGATATTGTTTCACCTCATGGTTAGTTGTTCAGCTATGATTCAATTGGCAGAAATGAATCATGGTTCTTGGATGTTTGGCGATTCAGTTGTTGAGGCGTTTTCCTTTGATATTTGAGGTGTAACTGAATTGGTGGCAGCGTATAAAATAGATATGCAGTGACTATGGTAGACTGGTTGTTCGAACTGGAAAAATGAGTTGAACTGTAAGAAAGGTAAAATTACAGTATGAATAGTGTGAGATAAAACTCAGAGATGTTGAACATACAGAAGAAAGAGCAGAACTGCAGAACAGATAGAAGAAGAGCAGAATTGAAGAACAGATAATAGCAGAGAAGAATTGCAGAACAAAGAAAAAGTGGTAAGAATTGAAACACATGTATTGTTGGTTATTCAATCATTTATTCTTAATCAGGGAGGTAGGGTGGTGCTACTGCTAGGGAGGATTGTCGTCCTCTGATATTCAAGTTGGTGCTTGAATATTGGAAGTTGTATCTTCCATCTAGTTGTGGCTAGAAAACAGGGTGGCAGGGTGGTGCTCGGGAAAACACAGAGTTTTTTGTATGCAAGTTGGTGCTTGTATAATTCCAGTTGGTGTTGGAACATTTAGGGAGTTGATGCTTCCTTCTAGTGGGTGCTAGAGAAACCAGAGAGTTGGTGCTTGTATAAGTCCAGTTCATGCTGGAACATTTAGGGAGTTGATGCTTCCTTCTAGTGGGTGCTAGAGAAACCGGAGAGTTGGTGCTCTCAACAAGTTGGAGCTTGTAAAACAGAGGTAGTAGCCTCACTTTGAGTTGGTTCTCAAACATAGATGATGTACAGAACTTAAAAGACTACCTATCATTCGAAGAAGAAGAGGTTTTCTCCCTTTATGGGTTTCCTCGTGAAAATTTGTCTATGTGTATATCTTATGCCTGACTGGTGTTCATTACTCATGTTGTTCATATGTTGTATAATATTGATGGTCACTTGGAAGAGATTCAAAATTGTTTAAGCACAGTAACAACTGATTCACCCNCTTAGTATTTTCAACATCTCATCACTTTCAATTTTCAAATGCAAGCATTCAAATTCAAGATTTCCTTCGTTTTCACAATTAAAGAAGAAAAACATACTTATGTTGATTTCGTACTCTTCTTCTTCTGAATATATCTGACATGATGAGCATCTTTCCTCTTTTTCTATACCTCCATCTTCTTTGGCATTCTCTAACTCTGTGATGGGTGAAGAGTAGATATTATGTAACTTATCCCAAAGTTCTTTAGTTGATGAACATTTACCCACTTTGTCCTTTGTTGAATCACATAGTCCTTCCATGACGAAATCCATTGCAATTGTGTTGTTTCGTTTCAGTTCCTTCTTAGCTACAATCTTTTCCCTTTTTGAAGTATCATATCCTATAATAATTGATTGCCAACCATCATATCCATGTGCCTGTAAAAATACATTCATCCTGCAACTCCACAATTCATACTTCAAACACTTCTGACCATTGAACATTAGTTATCCATTCATATTGTACTCCATTATCTACCTTCTAGTGATTAAATTGTTTCCCTGAAGGAACCCGCTCTGATACCAATTGTTGGATTACTTAAGGGGGGGTGAATCAGTAATGAGCAATTATACCACTTTTTAACCACAGTTTATATTCCATTCACTTATTCAACCATTTTCATCAGGTCATCGTCAATATATTATTGTATCATAAACATTAACATCCATTAGTGCATAATAAACAATAATGAAGACATCCACACAATACACAGTACACCAATATTTACGTGGAAACCCAATGCAGAAGAAAACCACAGAATATTTTTCTTATATGTCAAGAATTACATTCAAGGAAGCGCCAACTTCCAATTCTCTAGCTCCAACCAGAAGGAGGCTCCAACCTAAAGGAAGCTCCAACTCCCTAATTCTCTGGCTCCAACCAGAAGGAGGCTACAACCCCCTGGGTTCTCTAGTTACAACCGTAAGGTTGCTACAACCACCTAGTTCTCGAGCTCCAACCTGAAGGAAGCTCCAACTCCCTAATTCTTTGGCTTCAACCGAAAGGAGGCTACAACCCCCTTTCCTTGCCTTGTCCAACCACCCTGAAATATAAATTCCAAATGTGAACAACCTGTCACTGTCACTAAATCAATCACTGCCATTGTCACTCTATCATTGTCAAACTGTATTAGCACTCAGTCACAAACTGTACTAGCCTTCTTCAATTATTTCCTTCATATATGTGAACTGTCTATACTGTAACACGTGGGTATCTACACCCTTCTTAACTGCAACTCGTGGATGTCTACGTCTATCCTCATTGCAACTCGCAGACTACCACAAACTCACCCAGTCTCACTGTCACTATCTATGCTTTTGTCAAACTATCATTGTAAAGCCTATCAAGTCAACCAGTACCAGAAACCTGTAACAACCTGTACCAATAATCTCATCAACCAAACTAGATCCAATCACCAAAACCACTATCAACCATATGCACAATATCACTGGGATGTGTATCAAACAAAACTACTCATAAAAATTCACAATCATCACCCACACATGTTGTTGGCACAGGGGTAGACCCAGGGTTCAACGCTACAACAACACACCAACAAAGCCCTAACTACCGTCCCTTTCGTCAACACCTGCGAAGCAGATAAAGTCTCACCCGAGGTAGAAGTAGGGGTGGTTGCAAGACTCAGGTGTTTGCAACCTTAGCTGGGACATAGATCTGTGATTATAATACTTAATAAAGCACTTAACACCGTCTGTTCCTCAATATACAATCAATAATCACTTCGTTGATAAAATAGGGCTTCACAGTATTCACACTGAAATAACATACTTAAGAACTTAGCATCAATAAAGAGGTAGATCTAGCAGATCAAGCACTCAACACATTCATATAGATCAGATCTACTATTCTTATACATCATTAGCACTAAGCATAAGCATATCTATCTAATCACCTCAAAGCACTTAGCAAAAGAAGACATAAACATATTAAGACAAGCAAAAAGAAATACAACACAGTGTTTACGTGGTTCACCCCCACCTTGGGGCTACATCCACCAACTCTTCTTCTTTATTGTCTTCAGTCAATCGATTACGAGCACAAAGCCATCAAAACCCTTACTTCGCACAAGACAAAAGATCTGCGTAGCTCGCCAAATCCTTCTTCCTTGCGTTACAACACTAAGCCCTCCACAATTTGCTACAAGGACCAGCACTTAGCTCTGCAAGTCTCTTACAGTCATGCACAAAGCAGTTCCAGAATCTATTCGCACTTATCTTACATTCACACCACATAGATGAACCATTCAACTTCTCCCCCTTTCTATCTAGCATAGGCATCTATTTATATATTACAAAATAGGCCTAAAAATGGGTAAACATATGGGCTGACATCTCATTCCCGTTACATATTCCCAAAAACCCAAAAAGGGGCTAAGACCCCGTGATCTCTGCTGCTTTGACCTGCTTGGCTCGAGCTGCTGTGACCTGCTGCTGTGCGATGACCTCTTGTTTGGTGAACTCCTAGATCATTGCATCGTTCACAGGCCCTTCTAGGCGTTGTTCTGTTGTGATGACAATGTGCTCTAGCTCTGCTCCTCGGCTTTCAACCTCTGTGAATAATTGGAATGCCTTATCTTGCATTGGTTGAAGCCATTGAGTAAATTCCATCACTTTGCTTTGAATCGTATGGATCTGTTGCTGGGCGGTGCGTTGCTCTTGAGACCGCTTCATTCTTTCCACGGTCAACAAGGCCTTCAGTTGCGTAGTGTGTCTATGTGCTACTTTGCTTCCTTGAGATGTGACTCTAATGCCTGTAACTCTAGATTCTCGGTGAGGTTCTCATATGTTTGGGCACTGTGGTTACTCAGCTGCTTGTACTCAAAGGCAAGAGCTTTTAGTCTATCAACTGTGTTGTGGGCAGTTACTTCCCTTTGGTCTCTTACATCTTGAGGGGTCTCGAGCATAGTGCAGAGCTCCAAGTCTGCTATGCGCTACTAGAGTTGTTGGATTACTTCTTCAAGTTGTACCACCTGCTGTGGAACTCGCTCTTCGGTCTTTACTTCTATGATTGTCACAGAGCGAAGTGCTCTGTGAACCATTTCCTTTACTTCAAGTTACTCTACGAGTAATTTTTCCTTGCTTTGTTGCAATTGTTCTTTTTCTTCATCCCACTTCGCTTGTAGAGCAAGATTTTCTCGTTCTGCAGTACTACATTGTTCTACAAGGTCTCCCTGTACTTGTGCCAAAGCCTAGGTAGATTGCATTGTTTCTTCCTGAGCTCGTCGAAGGCGAGCTTCGACTGTATCAGCAATGCGATGGAGTTGAGCTGGCTCATCTCCCAGTTCTGATGTTCTTGTTGACAGAGGCATAGTGGAGACTGTGTTGATGGATTGTAGTGCCTGCTGCACTCCTTAGAGCTCGTGCTTAATCCGATGGAACACCTCCTCCTGCTTAGCTTCTTGCTTCTCTGTTATCTCCAACGAAGCATCATTCAGGGTTGTTATGATGAAATCGAAGTCGTCGAAGGTGAGGATGGCCTGCATTTTGGTCATGTTTGCTTTCATTTTCTTTCAGGAGGAAGGTTTCGGCACGGAAACCTTCCTTTTCTTCGAGGGATCTTCCTCGTCTCTAGGTGGTGTAACCTCGCCTTTCTTCTGTTCAACTTCTGCACCATCTATCTCTCTACCATCACCTCCTTGCTCAGGTGATATGGAAGCAGTCTTGGTTGAGGTACTATCTATATCATGAACCTCTTCAATCTTCTTCGTCTTGCTCGGTCCAAGTGTATCCTACACAATTTCTGGACTGTCTATATCGGATATCTCTGCAAGGTTTGCTGGAATGAGGAGGTCTATCGACCAGTCCTTGGTGATTTCTTCTAAGTCCTCCTCTGTCAACTTGTAGTAAGATTGAATTTACTGCTTGTGCTCATCAGCGCATGCTGTAATATAAATGAAATGGTGGTCCGCGCTGAATTTCATTAAAGGCTTAAACCTGTGGAGAGTATTTGGCGTGATGTGAGGTTTGGACTGGATAACTAACTTCAGCTGATTTAATTTGTGTGGAATACGACATTTGACTACCATTTCTTGTTCATGTCACTGGAATACCACAGTGTGTTGAACTTCGCAGCCATAAGTTCAAAGGGCTCGATGTCCGGGAAGGTCGCACCTTCTGGCATCTCCCATGCGATGAAAACAATCAGGATTAGAAGCCAATTGAAGTGGAACTCATATCCTTGATCTTACACTTCCCTGCAGTCTAGTTCTAACTGGTTCATGAGGTACTTTTCCTAATTCATTTGTAGGCCCTCCGCGCACTTCCCTGCGAGGTCGACTACAAAACTAGTGACTTGGGTGGATCGGTTCTTGTGGACTAACTTTCCTGCGATCAATTGACAGGCTAGGTGCATTGCGTTGCTTTGGATAGAAGCTACCTTTTATCCTCGCGTGCCTTTCCCGACATCGTCGTAGGTGTATTTTATCCTTTGAGCTAAAGCATGATCCATGGTTTTTCCAGGGTAGAAATCATGTTGGTCAGGGCCTTGCATACTTAGCCCTGTGAGCCGATTGATTAATGTCGGATCCACTGTGATACGACGGTTTAACCACAAGTATCTACCATGGTAATAGGACAACAACATCTTGACACATGCATTCACTTCTTGGTGCCTTCCGAAGTGAGGAATCTTCATGACATTGAGAAGTGTGGACTGTGTGAGGTTCATGGTCCATGACTGGGGAACTATCTTTGAATTCTTTCCCTTGGTCTTGGTCAGATATTTATGTGGGGCAAGCATGTTGTAGACCTTCATGTCGTCGAGGTTGAAGTCTCTAAACTTCAATGCTGCTATCTTTTCTTGATATGCATGAACTACGCGTATCCCCTTCGTGAGGTACGCAGTGACCAATTCGTACTCAAAGTCTTTGGGCACACTGTCTCAATTTATTGCGCCGCTTAGAGGTGGTAGGTAGGTGGGTAAAATACTCATAATCAGCTTAGCATTCACTAGATTGTCTCTGTGTTTAGTTCGCATTTCATCTGTGGGTTGTGAGTATCCAACTCGAGCAGTGGACGGAGAGGCCAATGGTCCTCTCGTCAATGATGCTTGTAGACTGATAGACAATCCTCTCTCCAACATGACTCTTTCAGTCATCAAGTCGAGGATTACTTCTGCTATTGATTCTTCAACTGTGGTGAGGTCGTCGAACATACGCGCTCGGGATTAATAATATCGGGTTCACAATTAACTCAGATACTGCACTAGAATAAACAACAAATGATCACTATATACAATTCACTTGGTCTGCTAGCTCAAATTCTTGGTTAGAAAAAGTGTTCTCTGTGCATGGCGCGATGGGATAAATAGGCAACTCGACAATGGTTCACTTGTAACGGGTATGAAGCCTCATTAACTCTTGTTATGTTTGTTATGGCGCAGTCCAACGGTCTGGTGTTGAGCTATTAATGTTTTTCGACCCATTCGAAGTGGAAGTCGAATGGATATATCGGTCTCAATGACTATATTGCCTCGCCATGGCGAAGTGCCATGTGTCGATGTTCTGATATCTCGACAAAGTTCCCATTCTGTAAATTTTCTATCTGCGAATTTCCCTCTGGAACCTTCTATAACTTTTCAAACTTAGTTCTCTTTTTACTAACCTTCCTAGCCTTCTTTCCAGTGAGATTCGTCTCAATAGTTCATTTTCCATTATGATTCTTATCTTCTGTGGTCTCGGTCACTTCACGCTGTTGAGATTCTTCCCTGGGGTTCCAGGATAATACTTCTTCTTTGTCTAGAATGGGTACTTTAATCTTTTGTGGATCCTCTAATGTTCTTGCAGCTTTGGCATATGGGTTTCTAGCGTTAAATAGCTTCGATCCATTCTCATGTTATTCAATCAAGTGTGCGATCCTTCTGGTCATGAAATATTTTAACTCCTGTTTCTTCTGCTCCAAGACTTCTTCTTCTTCCTCGTCTCCTATTCTTGCTTCAATGCATTCCTTTTCCTTAAAGATTTCTGATAATCTAAAATGTCGGTGGTCATTCAAGGTTTCTTTCATCTGTAGCAATACCTTCTTTGATTCTTTCTGGGGTTCTGCTATAGCCTTAGTTTATGGATCTGACTTAGGGTTTTCTTGTCTTATGTTTATACTTTCAAGCTTACCAATCATTCTAGGGCAATCCAACACTTCATGGTTCATAGCTTTGCAACAAAGACAACTAGGTCTTCTCCCAGGGAATTCCTTCGCAAGATGTCCCAGTCTTCTACAACTATAACAGAGGGTTAATTCTCTCTTTCTTTTAAATGATCCCCATCTTTTCATGTACTGCATGCTAGGATCGTGGTGGCTAACCTACAAAAATTTCTTTCTAGGATCTTGCATCCATTTGTTAGTCTAAACATTTTGTCTATGCATAGGTATAACATATCGTTCACTATTCTTATCAGATCTACTCATATCAAATCTTCTTTCATCTATTAATACCCTAGTTTTCAAACTAGGACAGGCTCTATTAAACATACCTTGATCCATACTCTAGAAAAAAAAAATTCCACTTATCTTACTTCTACAGAGCACAAAGCCTCTAGATATAAAACTTTTAACTATTCTTACCTTTATCAAAGCACAGAGCTTGCATATCTTACCTCTTTTAATCAGACGTTCTCACTTTTACCTTTCTTATAGCACAAAGCTTCCAAATCTTGCTTCTTTCCTTCAGATCCGACCTCTTTTATTCAGATCGGGCTTCTTTCTTTTAGCACAAATCTTTATAAATCAAGTAGAATACTAAGCACTAGGGAACAGATCTACGCACAGAGCTTTCATAATCTCAAGTCGAATCTTTGTACATATCTTTTTCTTTCTTAGTTCCCAGCAATCACAATTTCAGGTCCCGGCAACGAAACCATTTGTTGGCACAGGGGCAGAGCCAGGGTTCAACGCTACAACAGTGCACCAACAAAGCCCTAACTACCGACCCTTTCGGCAACATCTGCGAAGCAGATGAAGTCTCACCTGAGGTAGAGGCAGGGGTGGTTGCAAGAATCAGGTGTCTGCAACCTTAGCTGGGACACAGGTATGTGATTATAATACTTTATAAAGCACTTAGCACCGTTAGTTCCTCAATATACAATCAATAATCACTTCGTTGATAAAACAAGGCTTCACAACATTCACACGAATATAACGTACTTAAGCACTTAGCATCAACAGAGAGGTATATCTACCAGATCAAGCACTCACCACATTCATATAGATCAGATCTAACATTCTTATACATCATTAGCACTAAGCATAAGCATATCTATCTGNATCTCAAAGCACTTATCAAAATAAGACATAAACATATTAAGACAAGCACAAAGCAAGACAAGATAGTGTTTACATGGTTCACCCCCACCCTGGGGCTACGTCCACCAACTCTTCTTCTTTATTGTCTTCAGTCAATCGGTTACGAGCACAAAGCCATCAAAACCCTTACTTCGCACAGGACAAAAAATCTGCGTAGCTCACCAGATCCTTCTTCCTTGCGTTACAACTCTAATCCCTCCACAATCTGCTACAAGGACCAGCACTTAGCTCTACAAGTCTCTTACATTCATGCACAAAGCACTTACAGACTCTATTCGCACTTATCTTACATTCACATCACATAGATGAACCATTCAACTTCTCCCCCTTTCTATCTAGCATAGGCATCTATTTATATATTACAAAATAGGCCTAAACATGGGTAAACATATGGGCCGACATCCCATTCCCGTTACATATTCCCAAAAACCCAAAAAGGGGTTGAGATCCCGTGATCTCCGCTTCGTCTTGCGCTCCTCCTTTGATAGGCTACCGAAGTCCCAAAATAGGTCAATATGACCAAGAATCTCCCAAAACTTGGTCAAGGGCCAACACATGCCTATGCAAAGCATGTAGCAATCACAACCAAGTACAAACCTATACCACAACAAGTGCATCAAACATGCATAAGAACATACTCCAGGCTAACCAACAAAGGGCTTCTATCAATACATCACACTAACCATACCATAAAACCTTTCATCAACAATGAATCAAACCCTTCTTGTTATGCAGCCTCAAACTGTACCAATAACTTCAACAATACACCTCAACCAGAAACCCTCAAACATGTACTAATCACAAGCCAATCATATACCGAGACCACTAACCAATTCTTCTCACAATGCACTAATAGATATATCAATAAAACTCAAACATGCATCGACAATATTCTTCAACAGATACGCCTCAAAACATTTACTACAATAGATACCAAACATCTAAGAGGGCATATACCAAACCTCACAAAGTCATTCCTCAAGCATGCTCCACAACATCACTAAGATATAACCTCATAAACATATAAACATACATTTACACTCTATAACTGACCTGATGCTTTAGATCTCAGTCCAACAGATCTCCAATCTCTCCTTGGATACTGCAACCTTGAACAAGTATCTTCCTCATTGCCCTTTCTATAGATCTGTGCTTTCCCTTTCTACAGCTCGTGGGTATCCGCGCTTTCTTGCACTATGGCCCACGAATGTTGCGCTTCTATGTTCTTGTGGTTCGTAGATAACCTCATAAACCCAGGAACAATCTCACTCTCTACAACTTCGAAACTTTCTGTCCTTCAGACCTTCATTGCCTCAGACCTATGCTTTCCCAGATTTGTCAATGTATACATGCAAATAAAACTTCACAAAATATATATTCAATAATGTTCAATAGGTAGGTAGGTTCTAATAGGAGTCCCTTTCTCTGTTATTTATACTTCTCCAAGTGCCTTCCTCTATAAGCTTCCTTGTAATTGTTTTACCCCTTTCTCCATCTTTTAGGGTTAACCCACTTTCCTTAATTAGTCAACACATAACTCTTTTACCCTTGTTGTTGCAACCACTTCATTATTTAATTCATTTATTTTACAACCACTTTGACTAGGGAATCTTCTTTATGAATTTCTAGAAGCTTTTGACTTCTTGTTGACTTTCTAGGAGCTTCTAGATTACTCTAAAGGGTTCTCCAACTTCTCAAGGCAATATTTCCCTAACCGCGAGGAACTATGTGATGTACCACATATCACCGGAAACGACATGATGTGTATTATCCATCCATGATAGTCTTACCTACATATATATTGATCTTCGTGCCTTTATACCTCAAACAAACTTGGGTCCCATACCCATACCTTTATGCTACTAGACTTCACTGTCGGACTTCTCCAAGGGTTGGCATCAATCTCCAACATCACTATCCAAATGTTGACATCAATGACAACCAACTATCCAAACTAGGTGTTCATCAATATACACCAATTGTCCAACACATTCGGCAAAGTGAGCAGTCAACTGTCTTCGTGAAAGAGAGGAAATTCATATGGTTAGTAACAGACAGTTTTTCACATTCCATTTTTGGAGGAACATAAAAGAGAAGACGGGAGAAGATCTTAGGAGATTGAACAACAAGGTTGTGTGAATTTTGGAGCATGTTGGAGTGTTTTTGGAGCATTTTCGAGCTGGAAATTGAAGAGCCAAGTTGTCAGTCCTAAAGAGTGAACTCCTGGGTGAGTTGCATGGTATCAACAAGTGTTTGTTATTGTTTTAGCTAGTAGTTTTACTAGTAGTGAGTTCCCTTGAGTTCCCATTAGAGAGATTCCTAGCTACCTCAGCTAGAGATACCCTAATAAATGAATGGGATGTCCAATGGACCGAGAGGAGTGAAGGGGCACATTCTTTTGGTTACACGGGTAACGAGGAAGAGAGTCAGAGAAAATTTGGAATAACCATAGGAGAAAACCAGTGGGTTGTGTGATATTGAGCTATGAGAGCATTGTTAGAAGCACACATCATTTTTGGATTCCTACCCCCAGTTATGGGCTGACTTGTTGTTGAGATTTGAAACAACGGGTCTATGGTTGGGTGGAACGTTCTTCCGAGGAAGTTGGTTGCACAAACTCTCTTTTAAAGGTAAGTATTTATCTATTTTGATGAGTTATTTATGAGTTCATGGTTGCGCATTTACTCTATGAATGAGAATGGTTTTTGATGCAGGAGCATCTCAAGCGAGCCAGCGCGGAGACAAAAGATAGCTGGAAAAGTGTCAAGCACAAATTTTGAAAATGTCTTGAAACATTAATGAAGTCAACAAGTGGAGGCACACTTGTAAATTGTAAATGGACCTTGAGCGATCCGCTCTCGTCCTTAGTAGATAGAAGGCATTTATGATAGTTAATGCAAGTAGATAGAATTTAATGTGTAGATTAGACAGTTTTAGGAGAGGAGGGAAAACATATATAGACACCCTCATTGTATTATTGTAGGGGAGTGAAGAACATTACCAAGTGAAGAGCATACAGAGTTGGAACAGAAAAACTGTGTTTGAAAAACACCCATGTACAAAGATTTGAGTTAATAAAAGAAGTCTTAATTCAAATTCATGGCGTTGTTTCTTGTATGGGTATGCTAATTGGTATGTTCATGGTTTTACTCTTTCTATCATGCAATTTATTTTATGCTATGTATGAATGATTTCTTGTTGAATGTTTGAAATCTGAGAGGAAAGGGTAAAGGAATGAGTTTCAATTGTTTATCTATCTGAGCAAGAGTTCCTGCAAGGAGTGCAGTTGAATTGTCCGCAAGGAGTGCATTGACAAGATTTCAGAGGTTTGTCTCTCAAAGCTCAGATAAGGTAGCTTTTGTTCTCATTCCCTCAGTAGTGCAGCTAGGAACAGGAGCCGTGCAAGGAGTGCGCAGGTGTTGAAGGAAAATCTCCCTACGGACAGGTAGATCTCCTCTTGAGAGATAGACTCTTAACTCTTAAGACAGAAGACGCTTATCATGGACACTGACTTCCTTTTAGATCTATATAAACTAATGTATGAGGAGGAAGGAGAAAACAAGTACCTTTTACCGACGTTTGTCCTTGCACGCTCTAAGTTGAGCTCCGATCTTGAGCTCCTCGATAAGCCCTGTAGACAAACAATAGTACAACCAATTCCTACTCTACTAATATTAGCTTGAAATAGACCTATATATCAGAGACAAGTTCATGTGAGATTAAACAAAAACTAGAAAGAAACAGGCCAAGCTTGTCATATTGATGAGAACAATGATGGAAGTAACTTACAACCGTAGATGTGAATGCAGCAGCTTCGTCAAATCCCCTTTGTCTAACCCTTGCTCAAAAGATCCACGATTTGGATGACGGCAACTTCACTGATTACTCTCCTCCAGTTCACTATGTGTTTCCTATGAGATCATAGGTTTCATGCTTATAATTCTTCCTCCTTTCCACCATGATAGAGCCTGCTTATATAGGTTTAGAGAGGCCTAACCTCTTGAGGTATATTTAGGGTAAGTTGAGGATTCTCCTCCTTGAGTCGGGGATCTTCCCTAAGATCATGGCTGGACCAAGGGTTTGAATTCAACTGCCTTCCAAGATTGAAAAGATCTTCCCCTTATTCTCCTCAACAGACCAACTGCTGCCCAAAATAGGTAGCACTCCCTCAAAAGGGCACTCAGAGCATTATAACGCTCCCTAGTAGTGTATAGGGGAGCGCCAGCACTCCTGAGGGTAGGAGCGCTCCTGCAAAAGGGCTGAAGAGTGTTATAACGCTCCCTAATGGCTTATGGGGGGACGCCAACACTCCTGAGATAGTCATAACGGAGCGCTCCCCTCCAAAAACTCAGTTTTTTGGGTGCTTTCAGATGGAAAAAGGTTCATAAGCCTGTTGACTCGTTTCTCTTCTTCCAAATCAGATGTTTGAGGTGTTTCAAGTGTCTTTCTCATGTCGTTATAGGCACGACATAGACATCATGGCAGTACACTTTCTTTGACACTTGCGACACTTGTGAGAAAAATGCGACACTTGCGACACTTATAATGACGACACTTGCGACACTATCAAAGTGAGTATTTTTTATGTGTAACAGCAGGCCGAGTAAAGTCTCAGAGTTGCAGACTTGAGAAATTGTTGAAAGACTACTGCTGCAGGGAGTGCACAGAGTCGAAGGATTTAATTTCCTTGGAGAAATTTAGGATTTGCCACAAGGAGTGCGTGCAGGCGTCTTCTTCAAGATTCAGAGTTGGAGAGAGCTCAGAAGGGATAGAGTCTCCATAGTCATCGAGGGAAGCACAGGAAGTTTGTGCATTAGAACAATGAGAAGGTGTCGCAAGTTTGTCTCGCAGGCAGTTAAGTACTGTGGGAAAACCACTTTGGTAAAAAGTTGCAGAAGTCCTTGTGAAGGGAAGAGACGGATGGTCAGAATTCTCTGTGGAGAATTCGTGAAGTCCAGTGAGTCGTCAGATCTCACGGAGGAGTAGGGGAGTTACGGCGAGTATTCCTGAAGGTTCAAGCTCAGGAGAGGCAGAGCCACAGATTCAAACCAACAAGGGCCATCGGATTTGTCGATTATTTCCATTTCAGGGTTTCGTAGATTGAAGTCCTGTAATCTTTGCAACAGGACTCGTGAAATCACGAAACGCGAAGTCCTGAAGGGCCGAAAGGATCGTGTGGGCCATAGAAATTAGAAGGGTGGACAGGTGGCGCACTATCGACAAGGTAGTCAATTTCGTTGACCATTTCGGGGTTTCGTGGGGTGAAGTCCCGAAATCTTTGCATCAGGATTCACGAGATTGCCAAGTCTGAAGTCCCAACGGAATGAAGGGTTGTTGAAAGGTCAACCTTGCGAGCCCATCGGAGTTTCGGTAAATCAGGTTTCGGGAGTCGAGGGGATGAGTTGCTTGACATCGCAACTCCCGAAATCGTGATAAGGAGAAATCCGAATGATCTATAATTGAAGAAGACTTGAAAAACTTGAATAATTATTGCAAGTGAAATGTTATGTGTTTAAAGCAACAGGATCAATTTGCAACACATAAATTAAGGATTACTTATGCAAAATACACATAGACAACAACATAAACATTGAACATAAACACATGTGCACAGCAATTGATAAAAGAGTTCACCCCTCTTATGGGCTACATCTCCTGGTCCAGCTTCCAATGGATCTTTATTATTAATTGCTCAAAAAGTGCTCAAAAACATGTCTTACAATGCTCAAACTGACAAACCGACTACTCCAATGGCTTCCCAGCGTCCCAAAACCCCTGTCTGGGCTCTTTCGGCACCTCAATCGGTCGAAAAATGAAGAAGTTAGGCCTCCTGGAAGTCTCCCTCTTCAAGCTTGTTGTCTCTGGTTCTACAATTCGCACCCTCCTTCAACAAACCTAGCTCACATGCTCTTTTAAGCGTAAAAACCTGGCACCGAGCGCAACCGCGCCAACGGTGCAAACCGTAGGACGATTAAGGCACCTCCAGCCCCTAACCGCCTCGGCACCTGGGCGTATGGCACATGCGACCAAAGGCTGGGAAAAAAGGTGGTTAGTTCGTTTGAACCGTGCCAACGGTATAACTCCCACGCATACACACCCGCACGCACATTTAACCAAAGGTTATGGTTCAAAACCCTGCGCGGTCAATATAATATGCAAACTATAGTTTATACATATATGCAATGTAATATTGCAATACATTGCAATTCAATGCAATGTAATACGCGCCAACGGTCGGGCTTTTATATATATGGTCGTATGTAATATAATGTGTCCACGGGTCGGGGCTTAGCCCCGGCCCGACCCCCCTTTGCATCTGACATATATCAACATTAAATAATAGTAAAACTACATTACTAACAAGGTTCATGTGGCGACACTTTGGCTAGCGGAGTGTTATGAAGTCGTTGGTGTTGGGGGAGGTCCGGGGGTCGAACCCTACGGACTCCCCATATAATTTTACATAACCAATTAAACAAAAATGAAGGGGACACGTGGCGCCCATGGATTGGGCCACGTGTCCTCATATTACTCGCCATCCACCGGACACGTGTCAACATGCTACTCGCCAACATCAACCAATGAAAACGCGCCACGTCACCCACCTGCCACGTCACCGTACAGATGGTACGAACCTGCCACATCACCGTACGGACTGTACGGATAGGTACAGTCAGCATCCAAAAATTTTGCCTGTTTGTCTTGGCAGACAGATCGTGATATCTCCTTCATACGGACTCCATTTGAGAAAGTAAATATACCGTCAGAATCAGGAAGATGAGACGGACACAATGGCACTGTTTTCGTCTCATTCTAAGCACTTTGAAAATTGAGCAAAATTTGATCCCCTGATCATCGAAATAGAGAGAGAAAGGTCAAGTGTTGACTGTTTTCGGGTTTTAGAGATTGAGAAACAAGGCGCTCGACCATCGGATTCGTGTAAGTGCGAAGTCCGATCTCCCGAAGTACAAGGGGGGGATTTCTCGAAGTTGTTTGTGGGTGCAGATTTTCCGAAAGGGAAATAGAAGAGCCAATTGTTGAGAGCTCTTCAGGCCAGTGGAAGAAGAAATATCCTGTGTACGTGGACTTCCGACCTGCGGATCAAGAGGGTTGCGTCAGTTTTATATGTTGTTATAGATGTTTTATTAGTTGCATTCATGTTTGTTTATAATGTTGTAGTTGAATTTTATTATGGGTATTAGAATCTGGTTGTAAATGTAATAAGTCATAGTTGATAAGCTACAAGAATCTAGTTAGTGGAAAAAAAGTTCATTTTATCTGTATTTTCACGTAGTAATGTTCCTCGGTTAACCTGGGGAACATTACAATGGTGCTACAAGTGTTGAGAGAGCACCAATTGTATGCCAAGTTGACTAAATGCACTTTTTTTTATCAAAAGTAGATCCATTATTTGGGTCACATTATTTCAAAAGATGGCATAGTAGTAGATCCAGAGAAAATTGAATCAATCAAAATTTGTCTAGCACCAACAAACATTTCAGAGGTTAGATCATTTAGGGGTCTAGTTGGTTACTACAAGAGATTAATTGCAAGATTCTCTAAGATTGCACACCCAATAACATCTTTGCAAAAGAAAGGAGTAAAGTTTGAATGGAGTGTTAAATGTGAAGAAATTTTCAGCACTTAAGGATTTTTAACCAGTGCACATGTTTTAAAAGTTGCACATCCAGATGAGGATTTTGTTGTGTGCAAAGATGCATGCAAGGAAGGGCTCGATGAAGTCCTTGCAAAAAAGGGACATGTAATTTGCTATGAATCCCAAAAAATGGAGCATGAAATAAATTATGCCACACATGACTTAGAGTTGGGAGCCATAGCACATGCCTTAAGGATGTGGATGCATTACCTTATGGGCACGAAATCTGAATTGAGGACAAACCATAATAGTCTGAAATACTTGTTTGAGCAACCAACACTAATTTCCAAGCAAACTAGATGGCTAGAATTTCTTAGTGAATATGACTTTGACATCAAGCAGATAAAGGGAAATGAGAACAAAGTGGCTAAGCACTTAGCAGAAGGGTGCATAAAATGCATGCTACAACCTTTAGTATGTACGCGACAAATTTTAAAAGATATAATTATAGAGGTTGTAACGACAAATCAACATTATGTGTGAGTTAAAGAAAGCTTACAATAGGATAATGTACAACATAAATATAAAGATTAAAAACTAGAAGAGGATGGAATCCTCCTGTTCCGAAACAAAGTTTAAGTTTCCAATTCTTAGGAATTGATGAACTTGGTTTTAAAGGAGACGCACAATGTGTCATACCCTAGACATCCAAGATACCAGAAAAATATTACAGGTGTAAGAGGCCAATATTTTTGGCCTGGTATGAAGAGATATGTCATTGATTATTTGGTCAGATGCATGGAATGTCAAAGGGTAGAGGCTAAGCAAAGGCATCCAACAGGTTTTTTGCAGCCATTGCCCATTCCTGAATGGAAATGGGAAGTTGTTACTATTGTTTTCATTACCAAATTGCCTAGGACAACAAGGCAACATGATTCCATCATGGTAGTGGTGGACAAACTTACAAAGGTTGTACATTTAATTTCGATGTAAGCAACCCACGACACAACCAATATTGCAAAAAATTATATGAAAAAAATTGCTAGGTTACATGGTGTGCCTAAGGCAATTGTTTCCGACAGAGATACCAAGTTCACATCAAATTTGTGGAATGGATTGTTTAAAGGATTTGGAACAAATCTTGATTTCAGTACATCATATCATCCAAAGTCAAATGGGCAGAAAGAAAGGATAAATTGGATAATTGAAGATATGTTGAGAATGTATGTAATGGGCAAACCTTCTAGGTGGGGGGACAATATCCATTTAGCCGTTTTTTCTTAAAATAATGGGTATTAGAAATCATTGAAGATGAGTATGTTTGAAGCATTGTATGTAAAAAAATGCAACACACCAGTAAGTTGGGATAACCCAACAGACAAAGCAGTGATTGTTGATTAAGGTTGGTTGTCATTGATATCAACCCTTGAAGAAAGACCCGTAGCACAAAGGTTTGGGTAATGGACTCAATAGTGTTTGATGTAAATATGACTCATTATTGTTTTGTCAAGGTTGATAAGAAGTAAATATGGATGAACTCCAAAGTGGTCCCCTTATGGTGAAAGCCCTCACGGGAAGACGCTTTGTGGAGTAAGAGAACCCATGCTTAATTGTGGAATAATGAGATGAAGGAAAGTGAATTTGTCAGGGAAAATATCCTAGATGGATAGTTCTTGTCGTGTCATTTCCGGTGGTATGTGAAACGTCACATAATTCCTCACGGTTAGAGAGTTATGGCCATGAGAAGTTGGAGACCCCAGGTTTGGGTAATGGACCCAAGTTTGTTTGATGGGTAACGGTATAAGTTATGATATATTTTCAGATAATACTATTCTATATGAATAGTACATGTCATGCCATTTTTGGTGGTATGTAGAATGTCACATAACTCCTCACGGTTTGAGAGTTATGGCCTTATGAAATTGGAGGACCCTCATATGTCATCTAGAAGCTCCAAAAGGTCAAAGTAATCAAAGTGGTTTAAGAGATTTTAAAAGGTAAATAATAAAGTGAAGTGATGAGTGTATTATAATTCAA
>ML802765.1:5944-47708 GCA_009831015.1 Picea engelmannii
GATTTGTTTATTAGTTTGTTTAGTTATTGTTTTCATTTAGATTAGTTTCTTAGTGTAGTTTTCTTTCGTTTTCCTAGGACTTAGATCGGCGAATGGAGCCGCTAAACCTATCAGGGTGGATCAGCCCAAATGGCTTGGGTTATTTAGACAACCCCGGACCGGATCCACTCTTTCAGTTGGCGAGCGTTCAATTTCGCCCGTCAACAAATGACGCTAGAAGGAGGGCCTGAAATTTATTAATGGAACGAGGCGGTCGTAAGACTCCTCCACCACCTAACCGCTCACCTATAGTGACAAGAATTCATTCGAATGAAAACATCCCCCCTCAAACAACAACCACATAAAATGACGATCCACGGATCTCAGTTGAGCCAACAACCCCAAATCCTACAGGTGGTGACATACAAGAGATTGTCCGCCAATCTCTCTTAAGAACACATAATTCCTTAGCCTGTTTAAGGCAACCAAATCGACCATTGGACCAACCTTTATATTTCTCTGATATCAGAGAACAACTCGGAGGCACTAACCTCACTGTGAACCCTACATATCCAATCCTCACTCCTGCTGAAAGAGGATCTGGAATACCACCCTCACCCCCTCTCCTTCTTCTTCTGGAGAAGACTCTTCTGATGAAGGCAGTTCCTCTTCTCAGCCTTCCAAACTGCCTACACCAATGGCCAACCAGAACAATCCTGCCAGACCTTGGCTCGACCTGGATGCAGTAGCCGTACCTGGGGCTCAGCATCCCTTACCCAAACAACCAGAGAAGTGGCTTCCCAAGTTTGAACCTGACTCTAAATAGATCGCAGAAGATCACATTAAAAAGTTTATGTTAACCATCAGACTCCGCAATGTCTAGCACAAAGACGTTTGAATCCTGCTTTTTGGAAAAGTTAGGAGATGATAAAACCCCGAAAGTCCTAGTTATGGAGATTTATAGCTTAAGAATGAACCCAAAAGAGAAAATTAAAGACTTTAATCAAAGATTATTAACACTTAAAAACCGAATCCCTATGGACTCCATGCCTGCCGAGAATCTTATAATAGCATACTATACTAAAGCCTTGCATCAAAGTATAGCTATTTGGGTTAAACAATCTAAGAAAGCCACGTTGTTAGAAGCCTTCGAAGATGCCAACCAGATTGAAAAAGACATACTTAGTTTAAAGGAAACTACTAGCAATGAAACAAAGACTAGTTCTTCTTCCAAAAAGAAGATCGAAATCCTCCCTAGACCTGCTCAAAATAAAACACAACCTGAAAGCTTTGATTTAGAAAACTTAACTAAATTCGTTCAAAAACTGTCAAATCAAGTCATAGATTTGAAGAGGATGGCTGAAGAAGCTTCCTCGAGAAAAGGACCCTACAAACCCCCATTCAATAACCCTTTTCCCACCAAGCGACCTAATCCTACTACTAAGGGCCTTAATCTAGAAAGTCTGCAATTCGCCCTTCAAACAATTTTAGAAGCCCAGGATAACTTGATGCCTCCTGAGATTCCTGAGGTGGTTGTCGAACAAGAGATAGTTCAAGAAGAAGAGTCTTCTCCAAACATTTTTGGACACTTCTCGGATAGCATCTTTCAAGCTAACTTCGAGACAGTCCATCCCTATAATACTAGGAGTAAGACAACAAACAAACCTTCTTCCGAAAACACTACGACTTTGCCTCCAAAGCAATCTAAACTAGCTGAAACTAAACAGAGTCATGTAAACCCCAACTTAGATTATGATTTAGTTGAAGATCTTAAAAATTTAAGGGCTAACATTTATGTTTATGAGTTATTAAAATTTCCATTTCTGCTACAAAAAATGTTACAGAACATCACAGAGAATAGCAAGAATGGTAATTCAATCAGTAACAAGGTTGTTCAGAACAAAGTTCCTCATAAGACTTCCACTAAAAGTAATCCTGATCCTCATGATAAAGGAAGCCTTCCTGTAAATAGTGTAAATAATGTAACAAATATAGATAAATTATCTTTAGAAACTACGACTAAAAAACCACAAGCTACCACCCTTAACACTCGCAGAAATGTACCTCCATTTTTGTTAACTTTCAAAATCTTTAATAGAAACGTGCACAATTGTATGGTAGACTCATGAGCGTCATCCAATGTGATGCCATGGTCTGTATGTCAGAAGATTAACACTGAAGTTGAACCATTCACTTTAAAAATCATCCAACTTGATCGAACTAGTGTTAAAGTTGTAGGTGAATTAAGGAATGTGTCTATAAGATTATCGTCTAACCCCAAGGTTCGTCAAGTTATTGATATTATTGTTGTGGATATTCTAGAAGTGTATGGTCTATTTTTAAGCAAGGACTAGTTGGAGCAGCTACATGGATATTTCACGACAGATTGGATTCACCTGTGGCTTTCAGAGAACGACAAGCCCAACAAAATCAAGGTAAATCATGAACACTACCTTAAGTTCATGGTCACATATTTGAATGATCCCAATGAACCATTTACACCTTCTGTTGATTCACCCGAAATACAAGGGATGGATACCTTTTTAGGCAATTCCATGACCGAGACTTCAACTATCACCAATCCAGAACATCAATCCGAGATTATAGCATATGTGTAGGCAGTAGCTTCTACACAATGGTCTCATGCACCCGATAAAAATCAAATTTGGTCTCTTTATTTTGACGGGTCAATGTCCAAAGAAGGAGCTGGTGTAGGCTGCATTATTATTGATCCGACAGGTAACAAAACCTTGATTTCATGTAGGTTGGAATTTGAATGTACTAATAACACAACAAAATATGAGGCTTTACTGCAGGGCCTCAGAAAATATTTAGATATGAACATTCAAAACTTGACTGTCTTTGGCGATTCTGAAATCGTGGTTAGACAGGTAAGAGATTCTATCCACTGTCTGTCTCCGCATCTTAAAAGCTACCAATCCAAGGTATGGAATTTAATGAATAATTTTTTTGCTTTCAATATAAATTCTATTCCTAGATTGAATAATGTTGAAGTCGATCTATTAGCTAACGTAGCTTCCAAACTCTTTCCTGTAGAAGGCTTGTCCCCAAATGCATTCTCCATCGAATTGTTGTTTAGGCCGTCCGTTCCCGACAACATCACGAATTGGAGAGTCTTCGACGACGATCAACAGATTATTAGCTTCCTACCTATGGAAGAAAATTTTCAAGGCATGGTGATCAACGAATGCATTCACAATGACAATTTGCGCAATTTCATGATAATACCAGATCTAAGAACTCTCGAATCTTCATCGGACATGGTAAATTTGATCCCTAAGTATGTAGATAGATTAGAGAAATTTTACGATCTTCAAGACAAATTCAAAAAATCGGTCAACTGCAAAACCAATAGCTCCTCGTTATCATATGAAAAAGAAAACTAAGGAACTAATGACAATCCACAGGGCATTAATTTAGGGGTGGGTTGTTCTGAACAAGAAAAAGATGCATTTATTAAATTGTTTAAATAATTTAAAGATGTTTTTGCATGGATGTATGATGACATTAAAACTTTCGACCCTAACATCATACAACACGTCATTCCTATGAAACCCCAAACCTTACCCTTTCAACAAAAATTAAGAAAAATTCACCCTAAGCTCGAACCGACCATCAAAAAATAATTAACTAAACTCCTAAATGCTAAGATAATTTTCCTAGTTAGGCACACTCAATGGATTTCTAACCTTGTCCCTGTTCGGAAGAAAAGTGGGGAAATTCGACTATGCGTCGATTTCCAAAACCTTAATAGAGAATATGATAAAGACAACTATCCTATCCCACCCATGGAATATATCCTTCAACAGGTATCTGGTTCTGAAAGACTATCCTTATTGGATGGTTTTTCAGGGTACAACCAAGTCCTGATGTCTCCTCCAGACCAACTTAAAACTACCTTCCGCACCCCATGGGGCACCTATGCTTATCGAAAAATGCCTTTTGGATTGATTAATGTCGGTGCCACTTTCCAAAGAGAGATGGATATCGCTTTCTGAGGCCTAATAAATCAGTTCATCATAGTTTACTTAGATGATGTTACTGTATTTTCAAAAAAAAAAATCGATCATCTAGCTCATTTAAGAGTCGTTCTACAACGATGTCGTAAATATGACATTTCCTTAAATCCTAAAAAATCTATCTTCGCAGTAGAACAAGGTAAACTCTTAGGATTTATCATGTCAATAAAATGAATGATTATCAACCCTGAAAGGACTTAAGTCATCTCGAAACTTCCCCCTCCTACATCCAAAAAATCTATGCACTCTTTCTTAGGCCAGATAAACTTCGTGAGGAGATTCATCCCCAGTTTCTCCAAAACGGTCAGACCTTTACAAAATTTAATTAAGAAAGACGCACAATATCATTGGGGACCCTTAGAAAATCAAGCTTTTAATGCAATGAAAAAGGCCATAATAGACGCTCCTTCTCTCATGAGCCCCGACTTTTCGCAATACTTTACGCTCTACACTTTTGCTTCCGACCGCTCCTACGCTGCAGTCCTAACTCAAAAGAACATTGAAAACAATGAAGTATCCATTACCTTTATGAGCTCTACTTTCAAAGGCGCAGAAATTAATTACCCAATGGTAGATCAGCAAGCCTATGCTTTTTTCAAAGCAGTCAAGCACTTCCAGTCTTTTTGAAATCTAGGACGAAAGTTAGTGTCCCTTACCCAGCCATTAGGAATCTGTTAGTGCAGAAAGAGCTAGGTGAAAAGAGGGCGAACTGGGTTACCTCCTTGCAGGACTATGACATAGAAATTACCTCAGCTCAGATAGTGAGAGGCCAAGGGTTATGCAACTTAGTTTTTGATTCAGCAGCAAAACAACAAGAAGAAAACGATAGGTCATACCTAGGACAACACGATCAAAATGCAATATTTTGTGCACAAAACTCTGTCAGTCCATGGTATGACGATATAAAATTATGTCTTGAACATGGGTTAGCCCCCCGTCACCTAGATCCCACTAAAATAAGAACGTTAAGATTAAAGTCTGACTTCTTTAATTTGGTTAATGGTATTCTATTTCGCCAAAATTTTGATGGCGTACTGATGCGATGTCTTGAGAAAGACGAAGCAGAAAAAGTATTACTAGAAATGCATGCAGGAGAAGCTGGTGGGAATTTTGGTGGAGACACCACTGCCCATAAAGTTTTGAGAGCCGATTATTAGTGGCCCACACTTATTAGAGACACCCATGCCTTGTGTTGCAAGTGTATTATTTGTCAAAAAACATCAGGGCGGTTACAGAAAGTAGCCTTTCCTTTGCAGCCTGTTTTAGTAGACTCTCCTTTTCAGCAGTGGGGCCTTGATTTTATAGGTCCAATCAATCTTCCATCCTCATAGCAGCATAATTTTATTATAACAGCCACAAATTATTTCACTAGGTGGTCTGAAACTGTCGCATTAAGAACTGTGAATACCAGTCAGGTAATTGCCTTTTTAAATTCAAATATTATCACTCGTTTTGGTATCCCTGACTGTTTAGTATTCAATAATGCTTCTTACTTTTCGTCCTTGGAGATGAGATATTTCTCTTTAGAGAAAGGAATTAAATTGAAGTATTCTTCTAGCTATTACCCCTAGGGAAATGGATTGGCAGAATCGACAAATAAGAATCTGATTAAAATCATCAAGAGAACGGTATCTGAGAATCACAAAAACTGGCATAATGCACTGTTAAACGCAATCTAGGATGATAGGGTAACACCAAAGACTGATGTAGGTAACTCTCCCTTATTTCTCGTTTATGGCAGAGAAGAAATTCTACCACCACACATTCTTCTTCCCTCACTACAGCTATCGCAAAAAATACAAGAAGAAGACTGTCCCACTTTAGAAAACTGAATTAACGCCTTAATGAAGCTAGAAGAGGTAAGAACCCAAGATAAAGTTAGATCAACATCAACTAGTGGTCAAAAGCTGGTTCGATTCTAACTCTGCCTCTGATAGGAACTTCGAAGTAGGTGACCTTGTCTTGAAATGGGACAAACTGCATGAGGGAAAGGGAGATCACATGAAATTTCAGAACTTATGGCTTGGACTATTTTTAATTGCTGAGAAATTGGGTCGCAGCTCTTTCCGATTGCAGAATCTAGAGGGACAGCCTGACACCTATCCGGTGAATGGCCAAGCTCGGAAAATATACTTCTCTTGATGAAAACCCTTTGTATACTACGTACATATTTTTCTTTTTGTTTGCTTTTCTTTTACTGTTTTGGCTTTGATTTTTTCCTTTGCGCTTATCAGTTTTGTTTTTGGAAATACACATACCTGAATTTTGGAACTATTCAGACAAAGAAAACAGAAAATTCTTTCACTGAAATGATTGTTGAAAAATTATGTAAACATCAATTATATACTTCTAAAATTTACATCTGTGTTGGCAAAGACTGTTGTTTGAAAGAAGTTAATTGATTTCGATCCGTGAGTAAAGCCTGTCACGAACATCTATTATCTTCTTACGCTGTCCCTGTTCCTTAAGGGAATGAATCAAATGATGTCTCCCTACCTTATAAAGTTGGTTTCTATAAATAAACCATCTCTGGATCTTAATGAAGGACAATTCTAAAAAAAAAAAAAAAAAAAACTGTTGAGGTCTGTAAAAAATATGTTAAAATATCATAATTTTCAGCGTCACCCTGCTCGATTATATATCTTTAAAAAACAAAATAAATCATTAAAAGAGCTATGGGAAGTGCTTGTAAACCCGCCGGGATGTTGAACAGGTCTGTTGGCAGCAGGTAAATGCATGCATGATGCCAAGATAACTTTGTCGGGGTACTGAACAGGCCTGCTGGCAGCGAAGCAATGTCGGGTATATGAAAATTTGCAAATATGAAACCTATGACCTTAAAATGTCCTTTATTCTGATCTGGAACTTCTTGGCAGCATACAGATATCAGAGTGGGTTAAATGGAAACCCTGTCGAGGCTATGGACGCCTGCTGGCAGTAGTGGCTCCGTCAACAGTATTGGAGATTTTATCTTTAATATCGTGGCTCGCTTTTCTTAAGACTGCTATCAGTTTTTGATGTAGCCGCTCTCCTTGGAGCACGTCCGCTCTCACAAGATATTCTTCCACTCACGGCCCGAAGAACTCAAAGGTTCCTCTAATTCCCTATCGGGAATTTTCCTTACCCACAACAACTCTTCCTTAACGATCCCCCCTTCTCAAATCAAGGAATCAGACTTTGCAGTTTTGCGAGTCCCGTGGTCGCATACCTTGTGCTTCACAATACCCTGAAACCCGATGGGTAAATGCCAACGCCTTCTTGCTCCTATCTGGAATACTCCCGTCGGGATTTCAGAAATTATGATGTCAAAATCAACTTGCCTCACTGGCCCCCGACTCCCGATATGTTGATATACCGATGCACAGAACACCTGTCCACCCCTTTGACACTTGTGGCCCACACTCCCTTCACGATCGGGAAATTGCAGTTTGGAGTGTCGCGATTTCAAACGCACTTGTTCACAGAAATTTCTAAGCCCCGAACCTCGATATGGGGTGACACCTATCCTCCACTCAAGTGCTTGTAGTTAATTAGTGTCGTGTTTCAGAGTTTCATGACTTCTCCTGCTGTAAATTTCACATCACCGAAAATCCCGATATACCAATCCCCGATACACGTGAGAAATGACTCCTCCACGTCAATGTCCCTTTATCTCTCTATGGGACATCATGCGATCATGATTTCTAATGTTGTGATTTCTTCACTCCCGGAGTTCACCATGTGTCGAACCCTAACTCCCCTCTAGATTCCTGACGTGTACCTTTCCAAGATCAACGTCTAGGATTTCTCTGGAGTTTCGAGACTAGAAAGACCTCGAACTTTAGGATATTTGAAACCCCGATGGCTCCAATATCCCGATGACTCCTCTCGATTTCTTGAGGATGAATAAGCATTCCTCAACGGAGCTTATCCTCCTGTACGTGAACTTGCAACTCTAAAATTCTCAGAAAAAAACTTTGCACGCACTCCTTGCGGCAAATCTTCAACCACGTCTAAGTGTTGAAGTCTCCTCGACTCTGCACACTCTTGCAGCAGCAGTCTTTTAACACTTCACTCAGGTTCGCAACCTTGATACTTTTACCTGGCCTGTGCACTCCTTGCACAGCACTGTGCCTAACTGCACCTCCTAGGAAATGAGAACAAAATCTATCTCTAATTGAACCCTTCTGTCAACGCACTCCTTGCGGACAAATTCGACTGCACTCCTTGCAGGAATCCTATGGCTCAATTAGAGAAACAATTGAAACTCATCCTTTCACCCGCTCAGACTTCTGTTCATACATGAAATCACATACACAACATATAAAAGAAAATGCATAACCAGAAAGCAAACATTCATGAGCACAACATCAATACACAAAGAAATAACACAAACCATGAATTTGAATCAAAGATTTCTTCTATTAATTCAAATATCTGTACATGGGTGTTCTTCATACATTTCTCTGCATTCTCTTCTCTCCCTTCTTGATAATAATACAATGATACAATGAGGGTGTCTATATCCGTTTTCCCTCTTAGACTCTAAAGCTATCAAATCTAAAATTAAATTTCTATCTAACTGCATTAACTATATTAAATGTTGTCTATCTACTAAAGGACGAGAGCTATCCGCTCAAAGTCCATTACAATATACAAGTGCGCCTCCATAAATGTCTTCATTAAAGACTTGCACAACAATCCCAAAGTGTTTCCAAAATTTGGTGCTAGCTTGTCCAGCTATCTTCTGGTCCTGCGTTGGCTCGCTTTATGTGTTGGCGATGCTCCTGCATCATACTCCTCGGCTTGAAAACTTTCATGGGCTCCTGTCCATGAGGTCCTACATGGTCTATCTATGCTTCTGTATTTCCACTTCAATCTCCCAGTTGGCATATTCCACTGGATGATTCTTCCACTTGACCAGATACTCGAAGTATTCTTTCCTCCTGGTCTTCTTACCTACTCTCTTGTCCAGTATGCATTCCATTTGCGAATTCTCTGCTATCGGCATCTGCTTCATCCACTGGATCACTGGCTACCCATCTCTAGTCACTGCTTCTCCAGCCCTGTATGGGTATAAATCTACGACATTGAATATCAGAGATATTCCGATGCCATCCGACAACTCGATCTCATAAGCATTTTCTCTGAATTTTCTCAAGACCTTGCATGGCCCGATTTTCTTCATCTTTAACTTATTGTATGTTCTCCTCGGGAAACTTTCTTTCCTTAAGTGTGCCAGAACTAGATCACCAACTTCAAACTGAAGTTGTCTCTGATGTTGATCTGCTCTGTGCTTATATTCCTTTCTTGATTTCAGCAACCGCTCCTTCACCCTGCTGTGAAGTTCCTTCATCGCTTCAGCGAATTCTTCTGCACTAGCGCTGCTAGTAGCAGTCTGTTCTGAATCCCTTAGTTAAGAAACTCCTCTCAGCTACATCCCATAGACAACCTGAAATGGACTTCATCCTGTACTCATGTTCACTGAGTCGTTGTATGCAAACTCTGCTTGTGGCAATACATTGTCCCAACTGCTGTGGTGCTCCATCACCAAGCTTCTCAGCAAGTCTCCTAGACTTCTGTTCACCACCTCTGTCTGTCCATCTGTCTGAGGATGATAAGAAGAACTAAACATAAAGTTAGTTCCCATCTTCTTCCATAAGGTCCTCCAGAAATGTCCTACGAACTTGGTATCTATGTCCGAAACTATACTTCTCGGCAATCCATAAAGTCAAATGACCTATTTGAAAAATAGATTTGCGATGTGAGTCACATCGCTGGTCTTCTGGCATGGGATAAAATGTTCCATTTTAGAAAACCTATCCACTACCACAAAGACTGAGTCTACACCTCTTTGTGTCTTTGACAACCCCAAAAACAAATCCATGCTTATTTCCTCCCACGGTCTCTCTTGTATGGGAAATGGCTGATAAAATCCTACATTCTGCTTTCTCCCCTTTGAATGTTGGAAAATTTGACATCTGTCAATGAATCTCTTGACATATGCTTGCATTCTCGGCCAAAAATATGACTCATTCATCTTCGTGAATGTTTTGTCATGGCGAAAATGTCCTGCTAAGCCTCTGTTGTGTTTCTCTTTTAATAGATTCTCCCTCATGGAGCATTTCAGAATACACAGCTGATTTCCTCTGAACAACAATCCTTCCTGGATCATATAATTTATCCAAGGACTCCTATGTCTGAGAACTGGATTCTCATCTTCTTCATACGCTTCTCCAAATCCTGCATCTCCTGCGTACATGTCCCTGAGATTTTCAAAACCCAATGTTTTGATTCAGAATTCCTGCAACAACAAACACTTTCTACTCAAAGCATCAACCACTTTGTTAGCAGTACCCGAAATATGCTTAATCACAAATGTGAAATTCTGCATATATTCTACCCATTTGGCATGGTTCTAATTCAACTTCTCCTGTTGACTCGCAAACTGTAATGCATGGTTATCACTATACAAAACAAATTCTTTCGGGATCAAGTAATGCCTCCACTTCTTCAGTGCCTGTATGATAGCATAAAATTCCTTGTCATACATGGAGCATTTCAATTTTGCCTCATTCATTTTCTCACTGAAATATGCAATTGGTCTGTCTTCCTGACTCAAGACCGCTCCTATGGAAAACCCGCTTGCGTCACATTTCACTTGAAACGTCTTCAGGAAATCTGGCAACACTAAAACTGGTTGTTCCGTTATCTTCCGCTTCAACAGATTGAAGCTCTTCTCAGCCTCTGTTGTCCAGTGAAAAGACTTATGCCTCTTCTTCACTGTATGCATCATTGCTGCACTAATCCCACTGAAATTCCTAATGAATTTTTGGTAGAAACTAGCCAAACCATGAAAACTTCTCACCTCAAATACATTCCTCGGTGATGGCCAATTCTTGATCACTTCTACCTTATCCGGGTCCATCCTCAATTCATTCACTAAGATAACAAAACCCAAGTAAATGAGATATGTCTTCATAAATGAGGACTTTTTCATATTGATCAACAACTTCTCTTGCTGTAGCTTCCCCATCACTATAGCCAAATGCTTCAAGTTCTCTGCCACTGATTTACTGTAAATCAATATATCATCTAAATACACGATGACGAACTTCCCGATGAATTCCCTCAGGACTTCATTCATCAACCTCATAAAGGTACTCGGTGCATTTGTCAAGCCAAACGGCATGACTAGCCATTCATACAAACCTTCGTTTGTCTTGAATGTTGTTTTCCATTCATCACCTTCTCTCGTGCGAATCTGGTGATATCCGCTTTTCAAATCTATCTTTGAAAAATATTTTTCCCTTCTCAGGCAATCCATCAGATCATCCATTCTTGGCAATGGGAACCTGTACCTAATGGTTATCTTATTGATGTCCCTCGAGTCAGTACACATCCTCCAGCCTCCGTCTTTCTTCGGACTGAGCACTGTTGGAACAACACATGGGCTCAAACTCTCCCTAACCAATCCTTTGTCCAATAACTCCTGGACCTTCTTCTTAACCTCCTCATTTTCTTGCGGCGTCAACCTATACGCGGCTTTATTCAGCAGACTAACTCCTGTTATGAGATTGATGTGATGACTCACACTCCTCATCGGTGGAAACGAACGAGGTAATTTGTCCACTATGATGTCAGTGAACTCTTCCAGTAGTTCTTGAACCTCCTCTAGTAGATCATCCACTCTTGTGCTAGTCAGAACAATCCTTGGCTTTCTGACCACAAAGAATTATGGATCTTCTTTCTTCTTAACCTCTGTAAGAAGTTCCTTCCCACTCATGAGAAGTACTATGTTTCTTACTTCCGGCTTCACCTCCTTATCCTTTATCAGAAGCAACATATGGGTTCTCCCATTCTTCTCCAGGGTATATGTGTTCATTCTCCCATCATGAATCACATTTTTGTCATATTTCCATGGTCTACCCAGCAATAAATGAAATACATCCATAGGAATAACATCACACAAAATATTATCATTATACCCTCCTATTTTGAACTCAACCAAGCATTGTTTAGTAACAGTTACCTGGTGTCCCTTCTGTAGCCATGAAACTCTATATGGGCTTGGATGATCAGTCGTCTCCAGCTCCAGCTTCTCTACCATCTCTGTAGATACAAGATTATCTGTGCTACCACTGTCTACGATAACCTTGCACACCCTGTCCTTGGTTTTGCAAGCTGTTCTGAAAAGTCTGGTCCTTTGGACTAAGGTTTCCACCTCCTTCTCGGGTGTCAAAAGGAATTTTCTCATCATAAGCGATCTTTCGCCTTCAGCATCTTCTACTTCAACATCCCACCTCTGCACCTCTGTGATGTGAGCTTCTCCAATGTCCTTCTTTTTCTCTGGACACTCGTAAGACTTGTGCCCATTCTTTCCACATGTGAAGCAAGTGATTACTCCACCTCTTCCTCTTCCTCTACCTCTAGTATGAGGAAAAGTGTTGTTGTCAGCATATCCTCTAATCTGCTCAGTATTCTTGCCTCTATGTTCAACATATGGCCCTCGCTATGAGGTTCCACCTCTTTCAACCTTACCCTGAGGTTTCTTCCATTCCTCCTTGGGCTTCTGGAATTTCTCCTAGGAAACTGCTTTGCCTTTGGGATGGCTTCTGCCTTGGCCCCTCTGACTCTACTTTCAGCTCAGCTTGTCCTCAGCTTTCAGAGCCATCTGATAAGCATCCTCCACCGTTCATATGGTAACCATGCTCAATTCATCCTGAATGTCGTATCTCAGACCATTCAGATATCTAACAACCTTCTCATCATCGCTCTCCTGATGAACTGCCCTGATGTTCAGTCGATAGAATTCCTCAGTGTATTCTTTCACTGTCATTAGCTTCTGTCTCAGGTTCTGCATCCTCCTGAACAGAGTAATTTGATAGTCTCTCGGGATGAACTTTGCCTTCATCTTTGCAATCATTTGATCCCAACTCTTTATTTTCTGCTTGCCTTTGCAGCGTCTGTTAGCTTGTAGCTCATCCCACCACAATGTTGCATGTCCTTTCAAGCACATGACAATGTTCTTGACCTTCTTATCCTCTTCGACGTCTTGATAATCGAAATAGGTGTCAAGAGCTCTAATCCAGTCTAGAAGCTCTTCTGCGTCCAGATTTCCCTCATAAACTGGAATGTCCATTTTTTCCTTTACACCCATTCTGGAAATAGCTTTAATTAGGAGTTCATTCGCTGTATCCTCAGCTACAACTTCCTCATCTCGTTCAGCTTCAACTTCATCCTATGAATCGGTAAAATACCCTGCACTAACTGTGCATCTTTGTGATGTCTCCATGTCCTCGAGTCTTGCTCGGAGGTCATGCATTTGTCTCTCCATTTCTGGATTTGCTACCTGCCTGCCTCTTCTTCTCACCTCCCTATCCTCTGGATCAGGTGATTTTCTTTCTCAACTTGGCGGCATGGAAAATTATCCTTCTCTACTACAGAAAGCAAAGATTCTTTTCCCACTCTGATACCAGACTTGATGCAGCCGCACTCCTCGGAGCACGTCTGCTCTCACATGATCTTCTTCCACTCACAGCCCGAAGAACTCAAAGGTTCCTCTAATTCCCTATCGGGAATTTTCCTTACCCACAACAACTCTTCCTTAACGATCCCCCCTTATCAAATTAGAGAATCGGACTTTAAAGTTTCGCGAGTCCCATCGTTGCACACCTTGTGCTTCGCAATACCCTGAAACCCGATGGGTAAATGCCAACGCCTTCTTATTCCTATCGGGAATCCTCCCGTCGAGATTTAGACAATTATGATGTCGAAATCAACTTGCCTCGTTGACCTATGACTCCCGATATGCCAATATACCGATGTGCACAACACCTTTCCACCCCTTTGACACTTGTGTCCCACACTCCCTTCACGATTGGGAAATCGCAATTTGGAGTGTCACAATTTTAAACGCACTTGTTCACGGAACTTTCTAAGACCCAAACCCCGATATGGGGTGACACCTATCCTCCATTCAAGTGCTTGTAGTTAATTAGTGTTTCAAAGTTTTGCGACTTCTCCTTCTGTAAATTTCACATCACCGAAAATCCCGATATACCGATCCCCGATGCACGTGAGAACTGACTCCTCCACATCAATGTCCCTTTATCTCTTTATCGGACATTGCGTGATCACGATTCTTGATGTTGTGATTTCTTCACTCCTAGATTTCACGATGCGTCGAACCCCGACTCCCCTCTAGATTCCTGACGCGTGTCTTGCCGAGATCAACATCTAGGATTTCTCCGGAGTTTTGAGACTAGAAAGACCTCGAACTTTAGGATCTTTGAAACCCCGATGGCTCCAATATCCCGATGAATCCTCTTGATTTCTTGAGGATGACTAAGTGTTCCTCCTCGGAGCTTATCCTCTTGTACACGAACTTGCAACTCTCAAATTCTCAGAAAGAAACTTTGCACGCACTCCTTGCGACAAATCTTCAACCAGGTCTAAGTGTTGAAGTCTCCTCGACTCTGCGCACTCCTGCAACAATAGTCTTTTAACACTTCACTCAGGTTCGCAACCCTGAGACTTTTACCTGTCCTGCGCACTCCTTGCATGGAACTGTGCCTAACTGCACCTCCTAGAAAATGAGAACAAAAGCTATCTCTAATTGAACCCTTCTATCAACGCACTCCTTGTGGACAAATTTGACTGCACTCCTTGCAGGAATCCTCTGGCTCAATTAGAGAAACAATTGAAACTCATCCTTTCACCCTCTCAGACTTCCGTTCATACATGAAATCACATACACAACATATAAAAGCAAATTCATAACCAGGAAGCAAACATTCATGAGCATAACATCAATACATAGAGAAATAACACAAACCATGAATTTGAATCAAAGCTTTCTTCTATTAATTCAAATATCTGTACATGGGTTTTCTTCATACAATTCTCTGCATGCTCTTCTCTCCCTGATTTATAATAATACAATGATACAATGAGGGTGTCTATATCTGTTTTCCCTCTCGAACTCTAAAGCTATCAAATCTAAAATTAAATTCTTATCTAACTGCATTAACTATATTAAATGTCATCTATATACTAAAGGACGAGAGCTATCCACTCAAGGTCCATTACAATATACAAGTGTGCCTTCATAAATGGCTTCATTAAAGACTTGCGCAACAATCCCAAAGTGTTTCCAAAATTTGGTGTTGGCTTGTCGAGCTGTCTTCCTCTCCCACGCTGGCTCGCTTGATGTGTTGGCGATGCTCCTGCATCAATTTTCATCCTTTAAACACTACTGGAATATTTGATCATTGATGATGTTTAAACAATTTCCTGGTTATTTTTGTTGGAATTATTCCTGTTATCCTAATCTGAATTTGTTCTTTTGGCAGAGATAACTGGTTCTACTAGTGTGATGCCATTGTTGGCAGCCAATGCACATTTTTGTCCTATCCTTATAAGCTGTCTGAACAAGTGTTTTGGAACCCTTGATATTCATCACAATCTTTGAATAAAAATGACACTATTATGTCATGCATTTGCACACTTGCCTTTGTTCTCGTTTTCACGATTGCAAGCGTGAAAATTTTGATTTCGAAGTCACATTAAAATCATCACTGGATTATTATGGTACTCTTGTCTATGTGTTCATTGCATTTCCAATTTGATTATAGTCCCAAGATACCAAGATATTTACTCATTTAGCATTCTTATGTTGTTAATATGACTTCGCTTTTATAAGACTGTGATGATATTCTTATGATCGAGTTTTTGATACATTGGTGGTTTGATGTTCTATAGTCTTTCATCGATTTCCTTGACACATTGGTTTCATGAAAACACATTGATGTTGTGGTTAGACCCTTGGTGTAATAATTTCATACAACACATATTTGATATGATCGAACCCTTGGTGTTGATTTCGAATCATTGTTTTGGTTTTAAAACTATGCAAACTCTATGTTTATATGAATTTTTTGGGTCGACTTACCATAGATTTCATTAATTGTTTGAATGGCATTGTTTTTAACATATGCAATAGTGATTTGAATCTCTATATGCACCATCAGTTGTACATTGGGAAATGACTGTTTTGCATGGGTGGATTTCATTAAACCACCGTCGCACACTCAGGCATTAATGCCTCCCTACTATCCCGGGTCACCTCTGTTGATTTTCGGGAATTCTGTGAGTTATTCAATCCTGTGTATACCCTATTCAAACCCTTGAAAGTTCACCCGGCTCACTGTGTGCTCCCGTCTATGGAACCTGTGGTGCGCATAGAGCCAAATGGTAGCCAAACACTCTTGCTGTTCGACAATGCCCATAAAGATTTGTAAAATAATAGTTGGTTGGTGTTTATCCAAAGGTTTGAGGGTTTCAACCTGTCGGTTTCCCAACAATTCTCCCTCACCTTCGACAGATGCAGGGATAAGCTTGGAGACATACAACTCAAGCTAAATGAGGAATTCGTAAGCTCAGCTACAGGACTACCAGCTACAGGGAAAAGGTGGTTTAAAAATTCCAAAGTAGACGAGGTGTCGTGGCTGCTCCTATTCACATCAAGGAAGATTATTTCCTGTGATAAAGGTATGCCTATCACTACCCTCAAACCCAGGTGGCACGATATTTTAGCGATTGTTAAACAGTTTGTGACCTGCGAAGGTCATTATGGCTTGGTATTTTTGTATCATCTTTGGTTATTGATGAATTTTATAGGCTACCCTCTGAACATGCCACATTATCTGTTGTGTAGTCTTTACAAGATGTCCAAAAGATTCAAGCGTGAGAAGGCTGATAGCAGCCTTTTTCATCACTTCTTGATCAAACTTATTATCATCCACCATTTGAGCCTTAGTGGTGACTGTTGGCAAGCCTTCCTATCTAGGAATGGCTTTTCCACTCCCGAGTTTGTCCAAGTGGACAATTTTGTGGTTACTGAAACATTTTTTGGACCAGCCGTGCCACTTCATATCCTTCTACCCCCTGTCAAACCCTCGGATTGCCCCGACGTAGACCTACCTGATACCGTGGCCGACCCGTGTGCTAAAGAAAATACTAAGGTCGTCAAAAGGCCTGTGAGGAAGAAAGGCATAGGTGATTCTACTGTCAATAGTAAAGGGAAGAAAAATGTTCGATGGATATCGAGATGTGCTAGGAACAAACCCAAGCAAAACGTTGATCAGAAGCTAATAGTGCTGAGCGAGGAGTCGGACTCCGAAATTGAATGATTCTTGACTGAGGAATACCCCTATTCTCATGGCCTATTCTCTAAGGAACCTTATGATTATGTCTCTAACTTACCTCTGTGCCTCAAAAACGACCCTAACTACCTGGGAATTAAGCTTCACAAGGAAACCCCTGGTAAATTGAAAGAACCCTCGCCTGTGATGCCAAAGCCCAATCAACCACCATGTACCCAATGTAGCACTTGGCTAGAACGCTATTACACCGACATTCCCCTGTTGCAATCAAAGATCAAATTGTTAGAGGAATGGGTGACAGTGCTGGCGAAGGATAACGATAGGTTAAAAGCCAATGAGAAGAAACAAAAAACCACCGGTTCGATTGTCTTCAGAAATGTCGAAGTAAAAACGGCCTTTGTCAATTCAAAATTATCATGACTGACTTGTTTTCTTACTGCCCAGGTATGTATTTCAACATAGATTTTGCTTTATGAGTTTGCTTGAATTAATATAACCGTTTGGATTTGCTTTCAATTAGCTCTGTTTGTTTTGATAGATTCAAAATGATTCTGTTACTTTCGATTTCGTTATGAATCATGTACAGAAGATTTGATTGCTAAACTCAGACGCAGCTATGATTTGGTTAATTTGATTTTATTGTTCTCAAATTAATTTAAAAGATTTATTTTTTTCGATCAGGTTTGCTTTTGATTAGTTTTGTCTGCCTTTAATAGACTAAAAATAATCCCTTTGACTTCGATTTACCAAAAACGATTTTGTTTTGTTTTGAATGAATATTTTCACTTTGATTTCATTCGATCTGTACAGAGAATTTATTTGCTAAAATAGGACACAACTGTTTTTTGATTGATATGATTCTGCATTAAGCATAACGATTGTGTCAGCCGCAAACTGGCTCGATTCATTTCTTTTGGCTTGATTTTGAGACGATTCTGTATGCGTGGATTAGCATGGTATTTCATGTATGAAATGCATCAATATTAAAGATTGGTTTGACAAATACAACGCAATCTATTGATTTGCAAAACGACTCTGTTAGTTTTGATTTTGAAAAATGATTATGTTAAGTTCATAGTGACATATTTTGTCTCTATTGAATTTGTATAGAAGACTTGGCTAAATCGATTATAGTCTGTTCTGAAATTGGTTCAAGAGATGATTTCTTTGGTTCCCCAACTGTCAATCGATTCTGTATGTTCCGAATTGGTAATAAAAGTTGTTTGACAAATCCCACATATCCAGTTATCATTTGATTAATTCAATTACGATTTCATTTGTTTCAATTTGCATACAAGTTTTGATTTGTTGTGGTATGAATGATTCGCTTTGTTTGGAATTAGTAAATAAAGATTTGGTTTAATAGTTCTGATATATTTCTATTAGTTTTGGATTGATTAAAAATGATTTTGTTTTCAAATTAGACTAGCTACAGAATCGCAAGATTCTGTAGCTAGTCTTAAAAATTATATTTTTGTCAATTTTATAAATAAAAAATTATCTAAACCTCTGTATTCTTGTTTACTTACAGGTACCTACGAATTTCATTGACAAATTGGACATGCTGTAGCAGTTTACATATAGTTTTCAGTTGTTAGTCATAGGCAAGAATAGAGACATGGGAGATTATTACCATATTTTTTGTAAACTGTTTTTGATAATTTCCATAGGGATGTTTTACCCCGTGGTATTTAAATACTTGTTATTTTTTGTAAAGGAGCCATCATCATCATTGTTGGGAGAACCAGACTATGGATTTATAATAATATAGACTGTGATGAAAGTTGATGTCTTGTAACAACTTTATCTTTCAATATATCAAACTTTTATTTCAAGTTTTCTTCATATCAGATTGCAATTAATTATCGACTACTTTAGCTATCGTAATTCGTTGCAGGTTGATGTGATTTGGTTTATGTGTCATCCATATCGTATTTATCTTATTTTAAAGTACAAAAATCACTTTGTTTCAATTTAATGAATAAAGGTTTATCTTCTTCGTTAATTGAACTGTTCTGTACAAATCTTTGCAAACAGATTTATCTAAATGTGATGATTTGTAAATTATAAGATTGCTGTAATTTTTTATGTCGTGTTTGTCCTATCATTTATATTTGAAGAGAACAACTGCTTCTTGTTTACGAGATTTTTGTGGAGAATCTGGTGTGGGTTTCCTCCCACCAAATAGCTAAATCAACTATAGTGTACAGGACAAACCTGAAGCGTTACTTCAGGTCAGTTTGCTACTTGTTATTTAATAGTTAATTTATTAGTGTTATTTAAGTAGTTTAGATAGTTATATATATAGTTCAGATTTATAGTGAGAATTGTTATTTTAGTTGCTTAGCTTAGATAGTTTTTATTTAATTTCTTTCTCATAAAATTATAAAAAATAAAAAAACAATAGCTTTGTTGTCTTAGGACAGTTTACAAATAATTTTTGCAGGTTTTCATCTAAATCTATAATCTGTAAATATTGTACATTTGTAGTTATATCTAATTCTGTTGACAATTGAACATTTGATTTCATAGGATTATTATTGTATATTATTAGACAATAGAATATATATATATATATATATATATATATATATATATATATATATATATATATATATATTAGATTTGTTTATTAGTTTGTTTGGTTATTGTTTTCATTTAGATTAGTTTTCTTTCATTTTCCTAGGACTTAGATCGGCCAATGAGGCCGCTAAACCCATTAGGGTGGATCATCCCAAATGGCTTGGGTTATTTAGACAACCCTGGATTGGATCCACTCTTCCAGTTGGGGAGCATTCAATTTCGCCAGTCCACAAGTATGAAGGATATAGTCTGGAAGCAGACAGACTATTGAGATATCGGGGAAGGATGTACATCCCTGAAGATGGGGATATTCGAAGCATCATATTGAAGGAATACCATAGAGCACTTTATTGTGCGCATCTGGGTGTGAAGAAGATGTATGCAGACATGAGGAAGATTTTCTTCTGGGTAGGCATGAAGCGCGATGTGGTCCATTTCGTCACAAAGTGCCTAGAGTGTCAACAAGTGAAATCCGACCACCACCACCCGACAGGCCTCCTACAACCACATGATGTTCCTATGTCCAAGTGGGAAGTCATCTCTATGGATTTTGTTGTAGGTTTTCCACTCACATCTCATAGACACAATGCCATTCTTGTGATAGTTGATAAGTTAACCAAGTGTGCTCATTTTATTTCGGCTAGAGATACTTATGATGTCACTGATGTGGCACGTTTTCTTGTAAGTGAGGTCATCCATTTGTACAGGATACCTAAGAAGATCATTTCATATAGTGACTTGAGATTCACTTCTAGGTTTTGGACAAGTTTACAGTCAACGTTGGGGACTTAGTTGAACTTAAGCACAACTTATCATCCTGAAACAGATGGGAAAACAAAGAGAGTAAATCAAGTCATGGAAGACATGCTTAGGATGTATGTGATGGATAATCAAACCCATTGGGAGAAGTACCTACCTTTGGTAGAGTTTTCCTACAATAACAGTTTTCATAGCTCCATCAAAATGCCACCCTATGAAGCTCTGTATGGAAGGCCATGAAGAATGCCATTGAGTTGCGATATATTAGAAGATCGAGTAACATTTGGGCCATAATTTATTCAAGAGATGGAGGAACAGATGATTTAGATTAGGCAAAGACTAAAGGAAGCATAGGATAGGAAGAAAAGTTATGTGAATGCACACAGGACCGACCGAAGTTATAAAGTGGGAGACCAGGTTTTCATTCATATCAGGCCTAATAAGAGTACCATATGGTTCGGGAAGGGGACAAAGTTGTCACCTCGATTTATAGGACCGTTCAAAATCCAAGAGAAAATTGGACCCGTTGCCTATCGTCTCATACTACCACCCCACTTGCATAAAACTCATAATGTTTTTCATGCATCTATTTTACGTCATTATGTTGCCGATGAATCACTTAAACTAAATTGGAAGGAACTACAAGTATCGGACGTGGTAACTCTCATGGTAGAACCGTTACGCATATTGTACCATAGAGTACGACAACTTAGGAACCGTCTGGTAGACCAATTTAAGGTCCAGTGGGACAAGTATAGTTTAGGATCTTCTACTTGGGAAGATGCTGAGACACTACGACAAGATTATCCCTCACTTTTTTGACCACCTCGAGAATATGTTTCTTGGAGGTTGGGTGTATGTAACACCACCTTTTGACTTAGACAACCATGATTACCTGAGGCATAAACACCTTTATTTTTCTATTCACAGTGAAACTATTAAATGATACACTTGAACTTTTAAGACGTATGAATCTTTATGAATGTTTAAATGTATTGGGATAATGATGGATATGATGCAATATATTGTGAGAATGTAAATTTTATGAATGTTTAAATGTTATTGATGATGATGGATATGATGTGATCTACTATGTGAATGTAAATTCTATGAATGTCTAATTTTTATTGATGATGATGGATATGATGTGACATATTGTGTGAATGAGAATCCTATGAAGGTTTAAAAGCTATTAGAATGATATTGGATATGATGCAATCTATTTTGTAAATGATAATTTTATGAATGGGTGTCTATAATTGAATCATGGGATATTATGAGATCTATTTCTAACTTGAAAAATTTGATGTTAAAGTTGTTGGTACGTGGATACCAAATTGCAATAATGGTTGTATGCAATTACCTGATGATAATGCATATAAATGTATGAGTTTGTGTTACAAACTAATATGTAGGTTATGGGCTATGAAATAGCCAAGAGATAATGATGATGAAAGTGGATGTCATGATCACTGGACGAGAAACAATATGGTATGAACCTTTGTCTCTGAAACTATATTGGTTTGAATGCATTGCTATGATATGTGGACCAGTGTAGGATTTCAGGTGGTGAGACTGCCCAAAACTGAATAGATGATGACAAAAATTCCAGCAACATGGTGCCACTGTATATTCCATTGTAGGGTGTGGACCCTAGTCCTGTTAGGATGGGTGGAGGCATTTCCCACCATGTATCCTCCAAAACCTAAAGTCATAGGAGGACGATGTTAGCTCACACTCCCCTAGATGTGTGATGATGACTATCAGTTGCCTACTGGGGAAGCTTGGTCAATATAGTGACACTTTCGCTTACAGGTTCTATTTGGAGTTAGGTCAATATAGTTGATGCTCCAAGATAGTCCAACAGAGGAAGGATAGGAATGGAAGATGTAAGTAAGTTAGGGAGGAAGGAAGAGTATAAATAGTTGAGAGTGTATAGAGATTTGCCTTATGTTGGAACTTATTGTTTTCGTTCTAAAAAGAAAATGTATATATATATATATANAATATTCATAATTAATTAACTAAACTACAATTGTCTAAATAACATTGTTGAGCTAGATAATTGTAATTAAAGGATTTCGCAAACATTTGATTGATTTATTGTCTTTTATAAAATGAATAGTCTTGTTGAATGGATTAGATGCATATGGAAATTAATATAGAGATGAGAGTTATTGATATTAGTACATGAACAAGACTTGTATGTACTAACTACACATGCATTTATTGCACATGTACACTAGTATGAATGAGTTTCTTGGCTTACTTACTAATAATGATGGTTATTTGTTATGAATGTGTGAACCATGTTTCTTTTCCATTGTATCATAAAATACTTTAACTTCGGGATGAAGTTTCCTGAAGGGTGGGTGTATGTAACAACCCTAGTTAAATAGTTGCTTAGGTTTGTCAAGTATAGTTAATTAAATAAATTAACTGTCCTAATGTGTATTAGTTAAGTAATGATTAATTATTAATAATATTAATTAATTAATTAATTATTGTTTAATATATGCTATTTAATTAATTAATTGATTATTTAACACATTTAATGTTTGGGGTAACGAATTAAAAGGTTAATAATTTTTATTTATTTATTAGAAAACTTAACTTATGAAGGATAAGGCATTGAATGGATGGATAGGGTATTGAATGGAGGGATAAGGTATTAAATGAAGGGATAAGGTGGGTGGCATTAAAGGAAGGTAGGAGGCAGTGAATGGGGGGAGGATATGAGGGAGCAGAGGCATTCAAGAGAAGGACTTTTGGAACTGTGGGAAAGGGAGCATTTTGAGAGCAGGGACTGTATTTTTCTATTGGGAATATTTTTTTTGTTTGAAGTTTGGGTGGACTGTTACAGGGGTGCACCAGGTTGCTAGGGAGCCGGATACACTCTATTCCTAGCTAGCAGGGAGGAAAGATTCGATTTTGGGTAGAGTTTGGGTAGAGAAGCAACAAGGATAGACGAAGATTGGAGAAATAACATCAGACAAAGGTATGTATTTTCATGAATTTTCTATGTTATGTGGTTGTTATTAAATTTATTTTCATGCTGTTAATAAATTGAATTTCTGCTGAATAAGTTATGGTTAAATGCTGAAGATTAAATTGTACAGGATAACATTTAGTTACTCTCTATTTTTAACTTGTGTTTTATAAGGCTCTGTGGGTATAGAGACCTTACACGTTCCTTTGAAAAACTTGAAGATTTTTGGAAAATCCTCCTATGAACGCCTTGCGCTCGTCTTCCATGAGAGTATTTAAATACTTTACTAAGTTTTGGCCTAGTGCACACCTTTCATGGGTCTTCTTGAGATTTCATACTCATACGAGTATACATGCACTCCTTTCACTCACTCTCAAAGTTCCATGTTATCTCTCCTGAGCTACTGAGGCTGAAAGATTCTTCCTTCGCACTCATTGTGTGGATATTTTTCACTCCTTTCACCAATAATTTAGAAGAGAAACATTTGAAACTTACTGAACACTACAGATTCATTCAATTAACCATGAAATGCACACACATGCATATAAACCACAGTAAGAAAATAACATGACATTACCCAATTAATCAAAGATAAAAATGTGTAGATATTTGAAAACAATCCTCCTCTATTACATTCCTTTTGGAAAGCATTTAAAAAGTTCTCAACAACAACAACAACTCTATACAACGACTCTTTAAAAATTCTTCCACAACAAATACAATTGTCTTCAACAACAAATCAAAATTCTCAGCAACAATTAAAATACTCTTCAACAACTTCATTTAGGCATAGATTACATATATTTATATAGGGAGGGGCTTCTCAAGCCTTCCTACCGACTATTCTAGTGCTTTCACATCATAATCAAAACATTCTACCACTAAGCCATATTACAGTAAATGTATAATTACAACCCAAATATGAGTTGGTGCTCAATATTTGTACAATCCCTTAAGAATTAAAGAAATTGCAATCTCTTGCGATCTCATATAATGAATAAATCCTAAAAAAAATTAAAATCCCTTTAATTAAAATGATTTCAAAATAGTAAATGACACTCTCTCCTTGGGATCCAAAACAATTTGAATGCACATGTTGGACGTTGAGCTTTCCGCCACTTGCCTCATTAAACATTGATGGAAATGCTCCTGCATCATACTCCTCTGGAAAAAAAGATTCATGCATTCATATCCATGAGCTCCTGCATTGTCTTTCCATGCTCCTAGATATCAACCTCAATTATCCAACTGACATATTCTACTGGATGATCTTTCCACTTAACCAGATACTCATAGTAAAATTTCCTATTGGTCTTCTTAACAATCCTTTGATTCAGGATCTTCTTTATATGTGGCTTCTCTGTTATGGGAATTTGCTTCTTCCACTGAATCTCCTCCTCACCATCTGTCCCTTCTATATCATCCATCTGGTAAGGGTATAAGTCATCTACATTGAATATTGGTGATATTTCAATGTCCTCTGGAAACTCGATTTCATAATCATTCACAACAAATTTCCTGAGGATCTTACAAGGTCCTATATTTTTCATCTTCATCTTGTTATGTTTCCCTTTCAGAAATGTTTATTTCCTCAAATGTGCTAAAAAATCATCTCTAATATAAAATTTACCTCTCTTCTCTTATGGTCTAATAAGATTTTGTATCTCTAGCTTCTATTCTATAGTTGTCCCTTGATATAATCATGCAACTTTTTCATCTCTGGAAGCAAATTCCTCTTCTCCTGCACTTCAAAATTCATCTCGTCCCAAATCTCTTAACACTGAAATTCCTCTCAGATGCATCCCGTACACTATATGGAATGGTATTTTATTAATACTCCTATTCGATGAGTCATTATATGAAAACTCAACTTGGGGAAGAATTTGATCCCACTAGTTGTTATGTCCAGTGACCAAACTCCTCAACAGTCTAAACTTCAATTCACCACTTCAGTCTGTCCATCTGTCTGAGGATGATATATTGAACTGAAATAAAATTGTTTCCCCAAATTCTTCCACAAGGATCTCCAAAATTGTCCAAACAATTTAGTGTCTCTTTCTGAAATGATATTTCTAGGCAACCCATGCAATCTCACAATTTCCTTGAAAAAGAAATTCACTATGTGAGTAGAATCACTAGTTTTTTGACATGGTATGAAATGTGCCATCTTCGAAAATATGTCAACCACCACAAATATTGAATCATTTCCTCTCTAGTTTCTTACTAATCCCAGAACAAAATCCATACTTACAACATCCCACGACCTGTCTGAAATAGGAAATGGTTGATATAATCCAATGTTCTGCTACTTTCCTTTGACATATTGGAAAATTTTGCATCTTTCTAAAAATATCTTCACATCAGTCCTCAAACCTAGTGAAAAATATGAAGAATTCAACTATGCATACATTTTATCATGGCCAAAGTGTCCATCCAATCCTCCACTATGTTTCTCCTTTAGCAAGTTATCCCTCATTGAGAATTTTGGGATACACAATCAACTTCCCTTGAACAATAGTCATTCTTGGATCAGATACTTGATCCACTAATTTTTGTCCCTTAGAAAATGGTTGTCACATGCTTCATAATATTCTTTTAAGTCTAGATCTTCCTTATACATTTCCTTTAGGTCTTCAAATCCTAAGGTTTCCACTTGAAATTCCTACAAGATCAAACATATTCTGCTCAAAGCATCGACAACATTTTTAGCGCTTTCACTAAAATTCTTGATCAAAAAAGTAAAATTATACATGAATTCTACCCATTTGGCATGTCTCTAGTTCAATTTCTTTTGTTTGGTTATAAACTGCAAAGCTTGATTGTCAGCATACAAAACAAACTCCTTTGGGATAAGATAATGTCTCCACTTTTTTAAGGCTTGTATTACAACATACAATTCCTTATCATATGTGGAATACTTCCTCTTATCATCATTCAACTTATCGCTAAAGTAAACAACACACTTATTGTCTTGACTTTAAACTGTGCCAATGGATACTCCACTAGCATCACACTTTACCTGAAAGCTATTCTTAAAATATGGAAAACTAAAATATATTTTTATGTTATATTTTATTTCAACACTCTAAATCCTTTTTCAGCTTCTTCTATCCAATTAAAATATTTATTCTCTTTGTTTATGGTTTCCAGTATAGGTGCACAAATGCTACTGAAATTCTTGATGAATTTCCTGTAAAAACTTGCCAATCCATGAAAACTTCTTACTTCAAACACACTTCTTGGAGAAGGTCAATCTATGATTTCCCTCACCTTCTCTGTATCCATATTCAAATCATTTGAAAAGATTACAAACCCCAAATATACAAGTTTTGTTCTCATGAAAGAACATTTCTTAAAATTTACTAATAGCTTCTCGTGCTGCAACCTCCTCAACACCATATTCAAATGTCTCAAATGATGCTCTTCAATCTCACTGAAGATTAAAATTTCATCTAAATAAACAATCACAAACTTACCAATAAAGTCTTTGATTACTTCATTCATCAACCTCGTAAACGTACTTGGGGAATTCGTTAAGCCAAACAACATAATAAGCCACTCATGAAGTCCTTCATTTGTCTTGAATGTTGTATTCCATTCATATCCCTCTCTCATCCTTATATGATGATAAGCACTCTTCAAGTCTATTTTGGAAAAATAACTAACTCCACTCAAGCAATCCATTAAATCATCTATTTTGGGTAATGGGAATCTATAGATGATGTTTATCTTTTTGATGGCTCTAGAATATGTGCACATTCTACAACCTCCATCCTTCTTTAGACTCAACACAGTTGGTATGACACAAGGGCTCAAACTTTCCCTGATCAAAGATTTATCCAACAACTCTTGGACTTGATTCTTGACCTCTTCATTATCTTGAGGAGTTAATATGTATACTTCTTTATTTGGCAAAATTTCTCCTGGAATAAGGTTAATATGGTGATCGATATTCCTGATGGGCGGTAAAGAGTGAGGTAAGTCATCCACCACAATATCCCTAAAATCATCTAATAAATATTGAATTTATTCAGGCAAATCATTCATAGAATTTCTTGTGAGAATGACTCTCGGCCTACCTCAAACATCAAACTATATTTATTGTTCATTCCTGACTTCTTTCAAGAGTTCCTTCCCATTCATGAGAAGTATACTAGGAATAAATTCCTCTTTGACTCATTTATCTTCTATTGGCAGCAACATATGCTTACATGCCTTATTTTCCAGGGCATAAGTTTTCTTTCTCCCATCATGTATGACATTCTTGTCATATTGCCACATTATCCCCAATAGAAAATGAAAAACATCCATGGGTATAATATCACATAATACTTCATCTCTATAACCGCCTATCTTAAATTCAACTTTACATTTTTGACTTACCATGACTTGATGATCCAGATTATTTTTGAAACGAAATGAAAGGAGAGATATTACAATGAAATGCTCATGAAAATTTCCAGAAACAAAGAAATACAACAATACTTGATTTCTATTAAGGAAATAATTGTAAAAAGTCTGTTAAAATACAGAGTGCAAGACTCACTTGAATGATGGAAGATTTATCTGTAAGAAGATATGTGACGACTATGCTCATTCACCTGAAGATGATTACAATGAGGCTCTGAAGGTGTTTTTATGAAAAAAATGAATTCCAAAACCCTAGACATTCAAAAACCTAACCCTAGGAGATGAAACGCAAAAGGTCATGTGAGCCCCATTTGGATAAGTTAGTACATTAACTTCTCGAGGTCGTAACTTTTTCATACGATCTTCTTTTTAGGCGTGTGATATCACACTGGAAAGGTATTTTTGAAAAATACGCATTACATCGTAAAACTCTGACTCTGTCCACAATTTGACTATGGGGAACCAAAAAAACATTGTTTATGGGCCCAAAATATCCCTGGAACTACAACAAGTTGTGTTTACATAAAAACATAAAAAATAAACTAGTTGGATTAGGTGGGAGGCCACCAGTATCGACTTGGAACATGTGTAGGGATTCATAAAACCCCAAAAGTGTAGAAACCACAATAAAAAATAAGTACAAAAGAACACGCTTCACTAAAAACTAAAAAGAGGAGCCAGTTGGAATAGGTGGGTGGCCACCAATATCCACCTGGATCACTTGATGTCCTTTCTGCAACCAAGATACCTTGTATAGATTCATATGTGTATTCCTCTCCAACTTTAGTTTTCCACCATCTCCATGGATACCAAATTATCAGTACTTCCACTATCTATGATCACCTTTCAGACCCTATCCTTGGTCTTGCAAGTCGTTATGAACAAATTGTTCCTCTAGATTGGTTCTCTTATATATTTCTCTGAATTTATGAGTACTTTCCTCATAATGAGTGATCTTCCTTCTTCCTCTACTTCTTCCTTCATATATGTCTCCACATTTCTCCTTTGTTCCTCATAAATATGAGCTTATCCTCCTCCTACATTCTTCTTCTTAGGACATTTCAAAGACATGTTCTTTGTCTTTCAATAGGCATAACACTTCACTTCTCCTCCTCTACATCTTCCTATTCCTCTAGAGAAATATTTCCTTGCTACATAGTGTCCTCCTCTAGAAATTCCTCCCCTCTCTGTCTGACTGTGATACTTTCCAGTCTCTACTCTGGGCTTCTAGAATTGTTCTCTAGCAATTCCTTTACCTCTGCTAGTACTTTTTCCTTTGTTCTATTGACTCTATTCCATGGCCAACTTTTGTTCTTCCTTCAGGGCTACCTGATAATAGTATTCCACATTTCTGATTTTCATCATGATGATATCATCCTGGATTTCATATCTCGGGCCATCAATGTACCTAGCAACTTTTTCTTCATCATTCTCCCTATGTCCTGTTCTTATATTCATCTTGTAAAACTTTTAGGTTTACTCTTTCACTGACAAACCTTTCTGTCTAAGATTTTGTAACTTACTGAACATATTGACCTGATAATCCTTGGGTATGAACTTATCCTTAAATTTAACTACCATTCTATCCCAATTCTTAATTTTAGACTTACCTTTGCATCTTTTGTCAACTTGTAATTTGTCCCACCATAATGTTGCATGTCCCTTCAATCTAGTTACTTCATGATTAACCTTATTTTCATAATCAATCTCCTCATAATCGAAGTACTTATATAAATCACATACCAAGTCAAGAAATTCTTCCACATTTAAGTTACCTTCATACATTGGGACCTCTACTTTTTCTCTGGTTCCTAGCTTGAAAAAAAACTCTCTTAGCACTCACTCCTATACTGTTTGTTCTCCTACAACTTATTTTGCATCGAACTCTTCATTTTCAATCTCACTAACATCACCAACATTAGGTGTGTTTTCACATAGAATTGAAAGGGTCAAAAATCATTTCAATTTTGATGTTAAGTCATAGGTTTTCTTAAGTTTTAGGTTTTTATGTTCCTTTTCTATAGTCATATTTCAAATTTTGATTTAATTAAGTTAAGGTTAGTTTGGATTTGGTATAGAGTCCTTGGGTTATGTATTTTTTATCATGGCAAGTTTAATAAACCTTCATGAGTCAAATCTTTGAAACTCTCCATCATCACCTTGACATGTCAGACCTCCATGTTGTACGAAAGATCCTCCTTTGTCACCTTTTACCCATTTAGCTGTCAAATCATATTTGATCTGTGCGCTTGCAACTCTCTAGGAGAGTTCACAACGCATTCAAAAGTGCTCCATGCATTCATTTCCATCATTGCATTTATGGATCGTTTCAAATAAGATCTCCTTTTTTTTTTCAATATGGTATTTTAAACAAATTTCCAGGGATTATTTCATAAAAGTTTCTAATAGTTTCTTCCAAGTGGGAAAATTGTGTTTGAGCTCGCCACTGCGAACTTGGTGCTATACACGGGCGCTGCAACCTTGGCACTTTGAACTGAATATAGAGGAGAGTTGGAAGTTGGAATACTTTCAAAAATTCCCATTCAAACTTAACGACATAAACATCAAACGCAAGTCCACCATGTACTCCATGATAATCTACACGTTGTTTAAAGGTTGAAGGAGAGGTTTTTGCTGGTTTCACCCCTTGGTGCTACAAATTGTTTTATTTTGTTTCTTCCCGCTTTCAAATCCATTTCCTTCATTCTCTGAAACTTGATCATTAAACCTCATTGTTGAGGAAAATATATGAAATGATCTTACCCAAGCATTTTCAGATTCTGATTGGCTAAAGAAAAATAGATGGGAATATCACACTATGTTTATAGCCATAAAAATTAATATCCTATCTCACAAGTATTGATTACAAGTGCTTAGGATAGTCTTTTTATAAATAAAAGCTTGCTGGAAAATTCATTATTTATATGATTTTATGAATATAATAGTTGATGAAATAAATGTAGAGATAGAAGTAAAGACACCAAGTCAGTAATCAAGACATATGAAACATAAATAAATCCTTTATTTTATTTCAATTCATCAAAGAGTCATTCTTTTTACAAACTTTCGTGAATAAGTTTTCGACAAAAGTCAAACTTACATGTCCCCGATGAAACATACAAAAGGACCTCTGACAAAAAAAAAAAAACTGAACTCTAAAGATGGATCAAATTGCCACAGATTGTTGCCCACTCGACTCTACACAATAGCCTTTGTTAGTCATGAAAACTAATTCACATACAGACAAGTCTACATAGACTATCAAATATGGATCAACACCTCTGAAAAACAAGTGTCTGAATGATGTAATTCAACCCTGAATCTTGTTGTCTACAATAAGACCCTACTATCATAAAAAAGAATTAGGCTTGTGATAAATTAAGGAATGAATGAAAACTGAACTATCTCAACACAAACTCAAAGATAAAACCTTAGTGTGCTTCTCCTTCTATCCTCCATTGTTCCTCCCTTTCCTTTTTCTTTTAAGAAATTAGAATTGGTTGAAGTAATTGAATTACTTCATTAGTTAAGTTAACTAAAAACTCAACCAACTTTTTACTTAGGGGGAAAAGTAACAAATCATAATAAGGGTTTTAAATAAAGAATAACTAGTAGGTGGGACACCTTGTGAGTCCTCTTTAGTTCTTAACAATCATAACATAACTAGTTAATTAAAAAAAGCATCCCTCCTTGTGACTCCCATCATCACATTCATGCTTGACAATTTATCTCATTGATATTTGAAATTATTTTGAAAAAATATATTACTCATACATCAAAAAAAAACATGTTGTCCAAAAATTCTAAAGTCAACTGTCATCAACAATAAATAAAATGAAACTTAAAATCCATATTTTCCACTCTAAGATGCAACCCTTCCCTTGTTGTTGCTGTCACCTTTTGATATTTCTGAATTTTCCTTTGGATGTGTTGAGCCTTTAGGCCTAATATTGATGATCACATGAGAACAATCGTCCCTCAAATGCATTTGGAAGGACACATATTTATGAGATCCATTGGAGGGTAAGGAAGGGGAATCAATGGATTTTCCTTTGCCAGGGGCATGGTGGGCCTCGGTTTCAACCTTTTGCTAGAATGTGAGGATTGAGATGGTGAGTGGAAAGGGGCAGCTTGGACAATATGATTGATAGGTAGGGAGCAGGTAAAGACAAATTGGGTCATCCACGATGTTCAGAGGCTGCCAGATGGACAATATCTTGCCATCCATCATTTTCGGGAACCTCGGGTTGAAATGAGACATGAGGGGGCACAAGAATACCAAGGGCTTGTGGAGCTTGGAAGGGAAGTCTTTCAAGCCTAGGTTGGACCATTCCTTCCCCAATCCAATTGAAAAACCTAGCCTAAAATAGCTGACCTAACTCTTTCGAGTCAACATCAAAGTGAATGGCGAATCTTGGCCTTCTCGGGCCCCTGTTCCAATTACCTCTTCCTCGGTTACCTCGGTTGAAAAATCTCATTCCTGTATGCTTGATTGATTAGAAAGTAGTTTCTTTAACAACCATACATGACAACTCTTTTAAAATATGAAATAAATTTTGGCTCAGTAACATATCAGAATCATGCAATCCAATCCATACAAATTGTTTAATCGTTGTCAAAGAGTAGGGGGTGAACAATGGTTATGGGATATGAAAGGGGTTTGTATTGAGAGAAAAATGGTAAAATGAGGGGGGTAAGAATCATGGCTACTGCTCACACACAACAAACAATCAACAATAATGTAAACCAAAGAACATGTCACTATAATCCATCCAAGAAACTGTGATTTCAAACTATTACAATACAAAATTCTCTTGACTGTAATTAATATTTAGGAATAGGGACTGAAAAATGAATATGGTAAGGTGAAGGGATTTTAATTAGCGAAAAGTGAAAAAAATGGAAGGGAGGAGAGTAGATATTGTTCATAAAATTAATTAAGTAATCTATAAAACCATTCTATATCAAACGCAAAAGATCCAACACCAACCAAATAATTAGTATGATCAATTAAACAACTATTGTGTGTAATTAAATCAATTCTATTTATTAACTTGCTCAGTGTTCGCAATTAAATATTTAACACAGTGTCATCAAAACAAGACAACATGCCTTCCACAAAAAACTGTAGAAGAGTTATGTTTCTTCTTATTTGTCCCATTTAATATTTAAAGAAATTTCCAAATGAACACACAATCACTTGTTTCCACTCTGTTCAACATCAAAACATCAACCAATGGTCGTGAATTATTTCCTCAATCAAACATAGACACAAAAATTGTGCCCGATTTCATTCCTCTAAACAATTTAATAATCAAATTGCAATGAAATGATATTGTTATAAAACCTGTGCCCATATCTGATGATGTGAGCAAACGATATTCATAAACATATGCAGTGGACAACCAAGTTACGACTATCATGATTTTTAAATTGCAATTCTCCCTATTTGAAATTAAAACACACAGTAAAAGCAACCATCAATTCAACTTAAACATGTTGTAGGAATCCCACACATACCAACAGATCATGCACAAAGCATCACTATGAATTAATCAATTATAAACTAATGTTGGGTTAACAATTCAATAATTACAATATAAGAGACATCGACTATGTATTCAATCCCATTTCTCAAATCAACCAATTAACCATGGTGAGCTATCGATTCAACTATTATAATAACCAATGCAGTGACTAAATACCAATAACCAAAATAACTGTCAAAATAATCAACAAATAGGAGATAACAATCGACCACCATCGACGATACCCCACCAACTCATTAGAATCAACAATATACCTGAAAGGATATAACCGGCTCCATTTATTAAAACCGAGCTTTGAGTAATCAAGGGTTCACTCTATGGACCAACAAACGAAGACTAGAGTCGGCCCCCAACAACGGGTGATAACGTTCGAGACCATACGGTGGACACATAGGCCACACCACCAATAAATTCGTAGACAGGGTGACATTTCACAAGATAGGAGAGACTATGAATAGAGGAGTAGAGGCTTAATTTTGGTCTGTAATAACACCGAGAACATGCAGGGTATAACCCTCATGGTTTTCCTAATCAACCTGAAGAATGTTGAGATAAAATAGAGCCAAGAAATAAAAGTCAACCTTAAGAAATCCCCTTGGCATAATAGCCATCATAACCCACTGCGCAAACATCAATAGCATGAATGAACCCGTACCTAGGTGAAATGATACACAGTGATACAAGGTGGCTCAAAACCATCAACCCCATAACAACAAAATGACCAGGTATGGTGACAAGAAATGTGAGGAGACAACCATCCAATCTGGAACGAATGAAACCCTTCAACCAAAACCACTAAGTATGACAGAGAGCCTTCATGGCTTCTAGCACTCAGAATTATTAATGAAACTATGACTTTAACCATCATTGCAATTAAAACCACACAAACCATCCATTCGAGAGAAAAATCACAAGTTTACACATTTTCTAGTCTTAAGAGAAGCACAGACCCATATATCACCGAGCTAATACCTATTTCATAAAAAGAGGGGGTTCATGGATGGTGAAAAAGACATATATGTAACCAAAATCCTTAAAAACGTGAGCTTGGTCAAGAGGTTCTTCCCTTTCCTAAACATCGGAGCTTAACCGCAACTAAACACAATTGAACAATATCCAAGTTAGGGTTATGACCATTGGGAGAGGTATGGAGTGACGTGCAATAAATGCACGTCGCTTCCATCCTTTACTCCTTCAATCACTTAGTACACATCAACCAACCATTCCATTAATTCATTCAATTAAACCATGCATTGAAACCATCATCCAAAATGTGCCACCCTATGTCACATTAACCATTGCCAACCATAATGCATATCACATGTTTTTTCCACATAAGACAATAAATTGTATAGCCACTAACCCTGTTAGCTAGGAAAAACAACAATACATTTAATTCAATGCATGTAGTGTAGTGTAGCATAGTAGCATAGTTTAATTTATTCTTTGGATTTTTCCATAGGTCTCTTTTCTCTTACTCTTATTTCATGTTACTAACATTTGTCTTGTGCAAGTGTAATAGTGGATATAATCCATTCACACAATATGGATTTTAGAGCTTAGAGAAATTAGAAACAACACATAATATGCATTATCCATCTTCTATTATGTCGCAAATAAAACCAAGATTTAATCAACCATGTAGAACCCTGTAAGCATTGTCAAACAACAACATATACATGAAACAAGAACTACATTTGATCTTCCAATATACAAGGGGGTCCCACCTACTAGTATTATATTTATTGTTAGATTATAATAATAGGCTTTAGCAATACTTTGCGGGAAAAATCCTCGTTGTGATTTTTATCATCAACAAACTGATGAATCCATGGAAAAATTTGTTTTCAGCAGATTCAGAACTCATAACTCATGGTTTCGTGGACCACGAACAACGGGTTAAGAAGATATAACTAGGAAGATTATGCAACAGGGGAAAGTGAGCAGATTTAATGGAAGAATGACCGAGAGTTGGGGAACAACTCATGAAAAATGTGAAATATGAGGGGGTTTACCACTATGTACATAATCGTTCAATCCAGAATCTTCTCTTTAAATTCTCAAATGGATGAATAAATGGAAAGAAGAAGAGGGAGATAACCAATTTCTTTAAAAATAGTAGTGAAAGAAGATACCAAATTCAAGTGATTTATGGGGACATCATAACAACTGTGTAATATTGGTTTCCATTGACTAGAAATATCTAATAGGAGTGTCATTGTGGCACAATTGATCCAACAAATTGACCAAAATCAACTACAAGACAAAAAGGAAATAAAAATCATAACAGAATTAAAATTGCAAAATTTAAAATAGCAGAAAATAAAATGAAAGAATTATTAAAGTAGTAGGAAATTGTTAAAAACCGAAAGAATAAATCAAACTGTTGTAAGAAGATATGAAAAAAAGTGGAATAGTGAAAGCAGAGCTAGACTACTAATATACAAAAAAAATCTAACAATGTTAGAACTTTTCATGTTGGTCCCATGTAATGTTTCAAGTGAGAACTGTTAATGCTGTAGGAAAAAAATTGCTCCTATAAATCCTTTAGGATGTAAGAGTTAGTATAGAGGACAAAATAAATTTTGAAGGGACCCAAAAATAACACTTGAAACTCTGAGGTAAGTAACAACCCCTTAATGTAGATAATTAGATTATCAAGATAGATCTGAATATTGATCAATTCATCAAGATTTATTTGTATAGGTCTTTTAAAAGTGATACTTGCGTTAGGTAAGCCAAAAAACATAGGTTCATAAATCACGGTATCCCAATCAGTGATTAAAGTGGTTTTGCAAGCATCTACTCCTCTTACCTTGATTTGATTGTAATTGAAAAAAAACATTAAGTAAGGGCATCATTTGCGACTCTATGACTTATTTCAAAATCATTTCCGTGTTAGGGAGAGGAGAATAACCTTTCATAATATCCCTCTTAACTGCGTGAAAATCAATTCAAGATATTATATGTTCAATGTCTTTTTGGACATGGATCAAATTTAAAACCCATTCTGAATGCTTGACTGGAAAGATGATACCAATCTTCAGGATTTTTTCCATTCCTTTTCGAATAGTTTCTTCTGGTGCAGGGTTGATAAGTCTTTTTTTTTTCCTAGATGGTTTTATGCCTTCCTTGATGGGGATGGCCTTTTGTATATCTTACGTACAAGGTTCACAACAATCTCAGAATCTTCAAAAACTGAAAGGTGACCACGACCAATATTATAGGCATTTTCAATGCCTAATAATAAATCTTCGAATTCAACGACATTGTTTGTACAAGCAAACTCCAACCTGTAAGACAAGTTATGAATTTTCCCTATAGGGGAAATCAAGATAATGCCAGCTCCATTACCTTCATTAGAGCATGTGCCACATATTATCATCTAAATCAAAGTGCATGTGCAACATATCATCATCTAAATCAAAGTGCATGCGCCACATATCATCATCTAAATCAATTTGTTCCAAGGGAATATTACCCTCCTCAACAAAGATGGAATACACTCCTAGTTCCTCTTCGATATAGTTTACATTAGGCTGTGGGACACTCTCTATGTAAGGTCAAATCCTTCCCTCTCTAAGGAATATAATGTTTTTACCATTCTGAGGAATGGATAAATGTGTTCCGTCGAGTGAGAGGTATCCACCTGTTAAATATTTCCAATCTCTTCCCAAGATCATTGAGTAATTGCTTACTGGCATATTGATTACCTGAATACTAATGGTTGCCCTTATTTCAGGGTGTGCACATAGAAATAAGGTTAGATATTTAATCTCACCTATGGTCATTTGTTGTAGACCATTATAGGAGACCATGCTTCTGACATTTTCATTTGTACAAGACAAGCCTATCTCTTCCATAATAATCTTCAACATCACACTTGGGACCGAACCACCATCAATGAGGCAACAATGGGCCATCTTATCCATAATCTTTACAAAGATATAAAAGGGGGGATTTTTTACAGGGTATATAAATTAATGTACACCTACTTTATTTACAGACGAATCCTCTTCATTCACCTCTTCAGAGAGGTTGGCTACAACGAAATATATTCCTTCCATGAATTGTTTCAAATGCCTCTATTGTTCAGGGACAACAACAATGTCAAGAAGGGTTTCATATTATTTGATTTTGGCCAATTAATTCAACATATTGTACATGGAAGACGGGAGAGGGGGAGTTGTTCCTTGACTTTCAGGAACTCTAGGAACCTGAATAATAGCAGCGAGTGAGGATGAGCTTGGGCTAGAATAATTACAAGGAGGGTCAAATTTTCCCTTGGGAGCATATGCTTTGTTCCTAGTATTGATGATCATGACCTCTTCTGGCTCTGCAAAATCTAGGACAACAATGGTAGTTTCTGGTCTTTTACTAAATATCTTATCTCTGGAACTCCTCCTTACATCACATATGGCTTCCTCATGGTGTTTCTCACAAAAGTTACACGAACTTCGAGGCAAGATAGCTTTAGGCTGAAAATAATTTTCAATCGAATTTCTAAAGGGGGGTGCAGAAGAGGATGAAGCTCCAGGGGTGAGAGGGGAGAAATTTCCCTTTCACTCATACACTATCATATGATTATTCATATCTTGTACTAGTTGTAAGAGGGTGGACATGTATGTTTTTTTAACCAATTATCCCTATGGAATACCTGTTCTTTAAGTTGTTCTTCATATTCTAAACAAGTATGCAGAGCGGAACCAGGATTATCAATGGATTTTTCCTCGATCCTGTGACGATAGGGGGAAGCTAATACATTGTAGTAATGCATGAAAGAGTTTTGGTTCTAAGGTCGAATGAGTTCAGGGATTTTATTGTATAACTTAGTGAAACACAAGCTAAAGGACATTATGGTCTCACCATCCTTATAGGCAATGTTATTGTATTCCTGTAACTTCTTGGCTAGGATTTTATATTTCCCATAAGTTTATGTAAACCAATTTATTAACTTCTCCCAAGTAGACAAAATATTAGGAGGAATATTAAAGAAATGAATTGCAACCTTTCCTTCCAAGGAATTGACGAATAAGCACATGCAAGTATCGTTGTCATTGGCCCCTATGTTGTGAAAATCATTAGAAAATGCCACCAGGTGTTCGTTTGTAGTGACAATTTTATTTTCCGAAAACCTGGGAAGATGTTCCTTGAATTTAGGAAGTGGACGAGTAGCAGGTGCTAGGTTAAGAGGAGAGGACACATGCCATGGTGTGGTTGTGGCGTCTTCTTCAAACTGAAAAATTCCATACTTTTTAATGACTTTGGTGGGATTTGTGGTAGATTGGATAGGCATATGGTGGCTATTTAAGATACCAATCACTAAAGAATATGAATACTGAGAGGATGAAGCACTTCCAGTGCCACTAGAGCCACCACTAAATCACATCTTGTGGATGATAGGTGAGGGATAAAAAGAAGAGCTGGATGAATCAGACAAATTTCTCCTTAGAGAACTCTCTTGGGTTGACAACACAACTTTTCTTCTTCCTATTTCATGAATAGGATTAATTTTAGGTGATAATCCTCTTCTTCTTCTAGAAATACGAGAGTCTAAGGACATGAAAGAAAGGCCAAAACTAAAGGAACAAGAAGGTTACTGTTGACTTCTAGGATGACTACGTCTAGCTTCCCAACGTTCTTGGGCATTAATCTCTCGTTCAATTGCTGCCCATGAATGATTTAGCTCAACATGAGTATTGGCAGTGTCTAAAATGGTTTTAAACATTTTCAAAGAAATCCTAGTCTAATCTTGAAGACCGGGCTCAATATTGGGATGGCTTGCAATAGGCACAGTGATTAAGAAATAAAATAGTCAAAGAATTAATATAAAAAAATAGATGTATTCGATGCTAATCAAGCATAAAAATTAACTAGAGAGATATTGAACATCTCCCCAGTATGGTTGCCAAATAAATGTTGAGGAAAAAGATATGAAATGATCTTACTCAAGCATTTTCAGATTCTGCTTGGCTAAAGAAAAATACAGGAATATCACCCTATGTTTATAGCCATCAAAATTAATATCCTAACAGAAGTAAAGACACCAAGTCAATAATCAATATATATGAGACATAAAGAAATACTTTATTTCATTCCAATTAATCAAAGAGTCTTTCTTTTTACAAAATTTCGTGAATAAGTTTTGAACCAAAGTCAAACTTAGACGTCTCTGATGAAACATACAAAAGGACCTCGGACAAAAAATAAAAAACCGAGCTCTAAAAGATCGATCAACTTGCCACAGATTGCTTCCCACTCGACTATGCAAAATAGCCTTTGCCAGTCTTGAAAACTAATTCACAAACAGACAAGTCTACACAGACTATCAAAGATAGATCAACACCTCTGAAAAAAAAGTGTCTGAATGATGTAATTCAACCCTAAATCTTGCTTTCTACAATGATACCCTGCTATCATAAAAAAGAATTAGGATTGTGATAAATTAGGGAATGAATGAAAACTGAACTATCTCAACACAAACTCAAAGAGAAAACCTTAGTGTGCTTCTCATTCTATCCTCCATTGTTCCTCCCTTTCCTTTTGATTTTATGTAATTATAATTGGCTGAAGTAGTTGAACTACTTCATTAGTTATGTTAACTAAAAACTCAACCAAATTTCTAGTTAGGGGGAAAAGTAATAAATCATAATAAGGGTTTTAAATAAATAATAACTAGTAGGTGGGACCCCTTGTGACTCCCCTTTAGTTCTTAAAAATCATAACATAACTAGTTAATTAAAAAAACATCCCTCCTTCAGACTCCCATCATCACATTCATGCTTGGCAATTTATCTCATTGATATTTGAAATTATTTTCAAAAAATATATTACTCATACGTCCAAAAAAAACATGTTGTCCAAAACTTTTGAAGTGAGTTGTCATCAACAATAAATAAAATGAAACTTAAAATCCATATTTTCCAGTCTAAGATGCAATCCTTCCCTTGTTGCTACTGTCGCCTTTTGATATTTCTAAATTTGCCTTTGGTTGTGCCGAGCCTTTAGACCCAATCTCGTTGATCACATGAGAAAAATCGTCCCTCAAATGCATCAGAGAGGACATGGATTTATTAGAGCCATTAGAGGGTGAGGAAGGGGCACCAACAGATTTTCCTTTGTCAGGGGTAAGATGGGCCTCAGTTTTCAACCTTTTTCTATCATGTGAGGACTAAGTTGTTGAGTGGATAGGGGCAGCTTGTACAATCTGATTGATAGGCAGGGGAGCAGGTAAAGACAATTTGGGCCAGCCACGATGTTGGGAGACTGCCGGGTGGACAATCACTTTACATCCGTTGTTTTCTGGAACCTCGAGTTGAAATGAGACATGAGGGGGAACAAGAATACCAGGGGCTTGTCGAGCTTGGAAGGGAGGCCTTTCAGGGGGTGAAAAAAGGTTCTGGGATATGCGAGGGGTTTGTATTGAGAGAAAAAATTTAAAATGAGGGGGAGAAGAATCATGTTTATTGCTCACAGACAACAAACAATCAATAGTAATTTAAACCAAATAATATGTCACTGTAATCCATCCAAGAAACTTCAATTTCAAACTATTACAATACAAAATTCTCTTGACTGTAATTAAATTTTAGGAACAGGGAGTGAAAAATGAATATGAGAAGGTGAGGGGATTTGTAACATCCCGCTCTGGCGCACTGAGAACACTTATTATTTGAGGACACTTTCTCGCAAGTGATCTGGACTTTTATGAAGTTAGACCATTTATACTTGATTATGATGCGATTGACAAATGACATGATGTGTTACTATTTGATGTAGACAGGTGCTATTGACTCAGTTTTATTGAGTGTGCAGGGTTTTTGACCTTGAGGATGCAGAGGCATCGGTAGAACCCCATTGGACTCCGGACTGAGTCAGGGAGGGTGCTTTTGGGTGATATGTTTACTATGATGTTTCATTCGATTTGATGATTTGTTGTTGACATTTCCGACATGATTATTGTTGATGAAGGATGACGATAGCTTGCCGACCAGACTCACATATGGATTAAAGGGGCCACACACGATTTGCAGAGAGGTTGAGGGAGAGGGGTGGACAGCAGCCCTGCCACCGCCTGCTAGCACTCGCGCCGTGGCTCGAACTGTAGGTTAACAATTATCTAGTTTGAGAGGACCCACGATGCTGTGAGGGTCGACTACGACAGTCACTCACGATGATTCTAAGGGGCGCACAATAAGGCGGGGGCCTTATTCCTTAGAACCCTTAGTCTCCTACAAGTTCACCTGGCGGAGTGTTGACTCCAGGGGTTATAGAGGTCTACCAATCAGTCCAGTTGGCGAGTGGCACCCT
>ML802765.1:66787-87865 GCA_009831015.1 Picea engelmannii
TGTGAGGTTGCATGGCATGCCTAAAAAGATTATATCCGATTGAGGATCGGTGTTTACTGGACGATTTTGGACGAGTTTCCAAGAGGCCTTGGGAACCCAACTTAACTTTAGTACTGCGTATCACCCAGAGACGGATGGACAGATAGAACATACGAACCAAACCTTGGAAGACATGTTGCGCATGTACGTGATGGACCAAAAAAAGCGTTGGGAGTAATTCTTGCCTCTAGTAGAGTTCTCTTACAACAAAAGTTACCAGAGCACCATTAGGATGGCGCCTTTTGAGTTTCTTTATGGGCGACCGTGTCAGACACCCTTGAGTTGGGATCGGCTTGAGGATAGGGTCCTGGTGGGACCATAAGCGATCCAAGAAATGTAAGAGCAGATGCAATCCATAAGACAAAGGATTAAATAAGTGCAAGATTGACAGAAGAGTTATGTCGATGCGCACGGAGTCGACCGTAGTTACAAGGTCGGCGATCGAGTCTTCTTGCGGGTTAAACCGCATAAGATTTCGATCAAGTTTGGAAAAGGGAGATAAACTCTCTCCTAGGTTCATGGGACCTTTCGAGATTGTGGAGAGAAAGGGGCCCGTGGCCTATCGACTAGCCTTACCTGATTCTTTGAGGCGTATGCACGATGTTTTTCATGTATCTGTTTTGAGACATTATATTAGTGATCCTACACATGTGATTGACCTGAGTTCCTTGTAGGTATTGGACGAGGGAGTGCTCATGGCTGAGCCAGTACACATCTTACATCATCGTGTTCGACAGTTACGACATCGAACGATAGATCAGGTCAAGGTCCAGTGGGACAGTTATAGTCCACACTCGGCGACCTGTGAGGACGCAGATGATATGCGTCAGCAGTTTCCATTTTTGTTTGATAGATAGACTTATGATACTGTGATACTTTATTTCTGCATTTATACTGAGAAACTTCGGGACAAACTTTATACCAAGAGGGGGTGTATGTAACATCCCGCTCTGGCGCACTGAGAACACTTATTATTTAAGGACACTTGCTCGCAAGTGATCTGGACTTCTATGATGTTAGACCATTTATACTTGATTATGATGCAATTGACAGATGACATGATGTGTTACTATTTGATGTAGACAGGTGATATTGACTCAGTTTTATTGAGTGTGTCGGGTTTTTGACCTTGAGGATGCAGAGGCATCGATAGAACCCCCTTGGAATCCAGACTGAGTCAGGGAGTGTGCTTTTGGGTGATATGTTTACTATGATGTTTCATTCGATTTGATGATTTGTTGTTGACATTTCTGACATGATTATTGTTGATGCAGGCTGACGATAGCTTGCCGACTAGACTCACATATGGATTAAAGGGGCCACACAATATTTGCAGAGAGGTTGAGGGAGAGGGGTGGACAGCAGCCCTGCCACCGCCTGCTAGCACTCCCGCCGTGGATCGAACTGTAGGTTAACGATTACCTAGTTCGAGAGGACCCACGATGCCATGAGGGTCGACTACGACAGTCGCTCACGATGATTCTAAGTGGCACGCAATAAGGCGGGGGCCTTATTCCTTAGAACCCTTAGTCTCCTACAAGTTCACCTGGGGGAGTGTTGACTCCAGGGGTTATAGAGGTCTACCAATCAGTCCAGTTGTCGAGTGGCACCCTTGGAGCACATGGTGCATCCTGAAGGGCACGTCGCACAAAAGAAACTTAGGTGGCGAGTGGCACCCTTGGAGCACATGGTGCGTCTTGAAGGGCACGTCGCCCAAAAGAAATTCCAGAGGCGAGTGGCACCCTTGGAGCACGTGGTGCGTCCTGAAGGGCACGTCGCATTAATGTGGAGGAAGGGTCAGCCTAGATAACCCTAAGTCATCAACACCTGAATAAACCCTTAAGAAATTCCCCCTAACCAATCGTCGCCTAGCTCAGAATCTAAGCCCAAAGCCTAAGACTTTTCTAGGGTACAAAAAAAAAAAATTTAGTGTGACCTAAAAAAAAAAAAAACTTTGCAAGGAAGAAAATTGATTCCTAACTAGTAGGAGAATGCCATCACCTTCGTAGTGTAACGTAAAGACTTTTTCAAAAAAAACGCAAAAAAAAAAAACTAAGACCATTATCCTCTCATTATCCATGCCTACTTTATTAAACCATCCTCCATCACCTTAATCTTCCAGTATCCATCTCCCTTTTACATGTCCAGTTCACATTAGTAAATCACCATCCCTCCCCTTAATTCCTCATTATTCCTTTTTATGTAATACATTTACCTTTCCCATATACGTGTCTGTCATCACCTTAATCTCTCATTATCCTATATATATATATATATACATTAATGGTGAATTTAAATGATGGATAATGATAAATTACAATGATGAATGCACACATGTAAATAGAAAAAAATGAAAAAAAAAAAAAATATATATATATATATATATATATACTATAAACAACTTGTCGTGTATTCCTTAATCTTTAAAATATAGAATAAAGAAAATGAATAGTGGATCCTCTTTCCGAAAGTTTATTAATCCCTACCGCCTCTACCATTGATAAAAAGTTACGCATGTAAAAATAAAAGGGAATTATTAATGAGCGCACATACTCTTTGAGTTTAAAAAAAAAAATTAATAAAAAAAGAATAAAATAAAATAAAATAAAAAGAAAAAAAAGAAAATAAAAAGGAAAAGGGGGGAAAACCTAAAAAGAAAGAGGATTTAGGGTTTGAGACTGGATAAAAGAAGGGAGAGGGGGAAGGAAAGGGGACTTTTTTCAGCTATTGGTTTTGTTATGCTACCAGACTAGAGACTGGACGGATTTCTTGTAGGAGTTGGGGATTCTTAGCTGACTTGAGTGGTAGCTCAGCCTTGGAGGCGAGCTGAGAAGCTAGGCTATTGTCTGGATTGTGTGTGGCCCCTTTGTGGCTCGGGGGGCTAAGGGGGAAGGAGAGTACCCCTAGCATTTGGCTGGGAAGTACCGGTGAGTGCTTGGCGGTCGGCAAGCGGGAGAATCAAGGAGCACGCGGACGCCAACCAGAGAGGCGGAGCAGGCCAATGTATGTTTTGTATTTGATGGAATGATAGTCTCTGGTTGCATCTAAAAATTTAAATGGTTGTGTTTATTGTTGATGAATGCTCTCAGTTTCTGGTTCATCGTCTTGGCCTAGTTCTAGGGTGTCTCCTTTCCTGTGATGGGCATTCATATATATATAATGGCAAATTTTTTTGTTCAGTGGGTTTCCCTTGTATTTGTTGGGCATTGAATATGGTGGGCAAATCTTTCCGCAGGTTTCCTTTTACCTATTGGGGCGTTCTCATCACCTGACCTGCGTTTTTATTTCATTGCGAGGAGCCTCCTTGTAACCTGCATTTTTCATGTAGTGGGCGTGTTCTTTTTACCTTGGGTTTACTTTTCTTTTACCATGGGCTATTTTATACACGCAGTGGGCATTTCCTGCTGGGGGTTTTTCTTTTTAATATACTGGGCGTTGTTTTTTGTTTCCGTGAGCTTGTCCTGTACCTTGCACATTTTTATACACACAGGGTGCGTTTCTCTTTCAGTGGGTTTCGATTGTACAGTGGGCAATTTATTTCTCCATAGGGTTCTGCTTTCCGTGGGCATTTTTACTCCTTACGGTGGGCGTCGGACTTCTGGGGCTTTTGCCTTCACGTTTTGTTTTTTTTTCTTATGACCCCGACTTCGTCCTTACCTTCTTCCATGGAGGATCTACATTCTGCCTGGGGTGAACTTCCATTCCATGCCTGTATATTTAAATGGATGCGTCTTCTGCCCTTTTGTTTATTCCTCAAATTTCTGGGCAACCACTTCTGCATTTTCGTTCCAATCGCTACTGTGTGTATTTAATTTATGCAGAACTTTCAAAAAATTCTTCCCATAACTGGAAATGAAAGGATAGCCTTACTTTTACATTTCCATAAATAAAATTCACTGACAGAATCTTCACCATATTTAACGTTGTTGGCTTGTTAAATTAATTGAAGGGGATTTCCAGATCTTTTTGCGTTGTAATTCCCGCTTAATCCTCTTGATAAATTGATTTTTAATTCACTGCATTTACTGTAAATTTATCTTTGAATTGAGACTGGAGTGAGAATTATAACGTAGGAGTGGAATTGATTGATAGTTTATAATTCCTCCTATCAAAAACTCTCTTCGTTTTCGAATTCCAACCCTAATTAGTTTTCAATTCCATTTCAACCCTAACTCTCTCTTTAGTTTTCGAATTCCGACCCTATCCTTGATGAATGCGGTTCAGACATTTAGAACCAAATTGACAACCCACTCAGACATTTAGAAATCGACTGGATCACCCAGACATTGAATGTCTCAAATCGATTGAACAGATCGAATATTCGCTGATGCACGACATTGAACATTCTCATTAAGGGTTTATTCACTTCAATTAAAAGTGTGGTGTATAAATTATGAAATATTAAAATAAGTTTAGTAATTTAGTGGTGGAGTGTTGTAGTGGATTTTTAAATTAAATTTTTATCATTTATCTCATCCAACAGTACTTAAAAATGCTCATTTATATTTAAAATGGTCATAAATTATATAAAATTTAAAATATGTAGTTAAATTTTAAAATGTAGTTTGACCGAGGCTGATTAAACTAGGACATCGTCACATGTCAGACGACTGTATGGTTGAATCAGAAAATTTAGAATCGTCCTATTCATGGAAATTTATCCTATTCGCAACAAATTATTTATCTAGAAGATAATAGGTTGACTCTCAGTATTTTAGAGAGGCGGGTTGCAGGGATTTTAGAAAATGATTTAGAATACGATTGAGATACTGTTCTCCTTGAATTTTGTTCAACTCTTCACATATTTTAATAAAGTTTACCTTTAATTATATTTTTAAGTAGGTTGTACCAATTATCTAGGAAATTTACAATATTAAACAAGTCTATGTGGTAGTAAATGTTGTTGAATCAATTTTGATAATGATTTGATTTGGACTTGTATGGTGGATTTATGATATTATGAATGATTTGGTTTTAACATATTATAAATGTTTTGGTTTTAAACATGTAATGGATTGAGTAATGGTTTTTAGGGTAGCTTAGTCTAATGGAAGGAAGAAGTTGAATAATTGTAATTCTTATTTGATTCTGATAATGAGATTATTATTAATAATGGCTGGTTGTTGATCAGTAATATAATGGTTTAGGGTAGTTAGTTCGATGCGAAGGAAGAAGTGGACTAATTGTAATCTTATTGATTTTTATAATGAGTTTATTGTTATTAATATTTTCTTAACTGCAATGGTAATACTTGTTTAAAATGCAATAATAATATGTGTTCTAATTTTCAATGTTAATGATGATGGTTGAATCGCGTTGTTATTATTGCTTAATTGAATGTTCATGATGATGGTTAAATTGCAAGGTTATTATTCGTTTAAATTGAAGTATTAATAGTAAGGTCTAAATTGAAATGCAAATATTTGTTAGTTTATTGATTTAAATATGCAAGGATGTTTTCTTCATGGTAAGGAATTGTTAGATTTAATGCGAAGGGATATTGTTAGGATAAGTTGATTTAAGATATACCTTGGTGTTGTCATTATGAAAACGTTATTGTAGTTGTATTTTTATGGAGGTATCCTATCGATGGAGGTGCCCATTATTGCGCAAAGTCAAGATGATATAATTTAATGCGTTATTAGTTCATGATAACGGAATTGTAATGTTTATTGTAAAGATGAACTTATTTAACTGAATGTTCTTGTATGTAGCACAAGAGAATTATTCTGAGTTAGTCAAGGAAGGGTGTGGTTCTTAAAATTAACGTGGTACCGGGTTGGTAAACCTTCCTTGTGCTTGGTCTGCTTGTGTCGGGCGTACGGTAGACACCCCCTTGTAGCTTAGTATTGATGTCCGTGTGTTGTGTTTTCCGTGTAAGGAATCCAGTTCCGTATCAAGAGTCTCGAGCCCTTTAAAGGTAGGGTTTCCACTCTTGCGACACACATGATGGCTTACTAGTTTCTGCCTGAGCAGTCGGCCAAGAGCCTGTGTAATCTTCTTTCGAGAATACATAAGACTAAACGCCCTGCTTTCCTATGCAGAAATGGTAACTCTAACACGATGGATTCTTCCCTCTGTGTTCTGACTGTGCAACCCCAATATGTCTTAATGTTTGTGTTGTGCGCCTCATGCCTATGGCCGTATCTTGTTACAGTTACTCGTTGTGAGCCTTCAGTCTTTTGTGCTGAACATCGTGGTTGTGTCTTGTTGGTTGTCGAGTGGCGACATGGAGTCCATTGTGTCTATTCCCCCTCCTACACGTGCGCACACACGGTTAAAACAAAAAAAAAATTATGCACCTGTTGTCATAGTAGTTGTCATAAAGAGGAGGGTCTTTACAGGATTGTAATTAGCGAAAAGTGAAAAAAATGGTAAGGAGGAGAGTAGATACTACTCATAAAGTTAATTAAGTAATCCATAAAACCATTATTTATCAAACACAAAAGATAAAACACCAACCAAATACTTACCGTGATCAATTAAACAACTACTGTGTATAATTCAATCAATTTTGTTTATTAACTTGCTCACCGTTCGCAATTAAATATTTAACACAGTGTCATCAAAACAAGACAATATGACTTCCACAACAACCTGTAGAAGAGTTTGATTTCTTCTCATTTATCCCATTTAATATTCAAAGCAATTTCTAAATGAACAAACAATCACTTGTTTCCACTTTCTTCAACATCAAAACATCAACCATTGTCCATGAATTATTTCCTCAATCAAACACAAACACAAAAATCGTGCCCGATTTGATTCCTCTAAACAATTTAATAATGAAATTGCAATGGAATCATACTGTTATAAAACCCATGCCCATCTTTGATGGTGTGACCAAACGATATCCATAAACATATGCATTGGACAACCAAGTTACGACTATCATGATTTTTAAATTGCAATACTCTTGATTTGCAATTAAAACACACAGTAACAACAACCATCAATTCAAATTAAACATGTTGTAGGAATCCCACACATACCAACGCATCACACACGAAGCATCGTTGTGACTTAATCAATTATAAACTAATGTTGGGTTAACAATTCAATAATTATAATACAAGAGACATTGCCTGTCTATTCAATCCCATTTCTCAAATCAACCAATTAACCATGTTTAGCTATCGATTTGACTATTATAATAACCAATGCAGTGACTAAATATCAATAACCAAAACCACTGTCAACATAATCAATAGAGAATAGCTAACAATCGACCATTGTCGATGATACCCCACCAACTCATAACAATCAACAATATACCCGAAAAAATATAACGGGCTCCATTTATTAAAACCGGGCTTTGAGTAATCAAGGGTTCTCTCTGTGGACCAACACAGGGAGACTAGTGTCAACCCCCAATAGTAGGTTTGAACCTCCGAGACCATATGGTGGACACATGAGCCATACCACCAATAACTTCATAGATAGGGTGACAGTTCATGAGATAGGAGAGACTATGAACAGAGGAGTAGAGGCTTCATTTTTGTCTGTAATAACACCAAGAACATGTAGGGTATAACCCTCATGGTTTTCCCAATCAAACCGAAGAATGATAAGATAAAACAGAGCCAATAAATAACAATCAACCTTTAGAAATCCCCTTGGCATAATAGCCATCATAACCCACTACTTAAACATCAATAGCATGAATGAACCCATACCCAGGTGAAACAATACACAGTGATACAAGGTGGTTCAAACCCAACAACCCCATAACAACAAAACAACTAGGTATGGTGACAATAAATGTGTGGAGACAACCAACCAATCTGGACCAAATGAAACCCTTCAACCAAAACCATTAAGGACGATAGAGAACCTTCATGTCTTCTAGCACTCAGAATGATTAATGAAACTGTGACTTCGACCATCATTGCAATGAAAACCACACAAACCACCCATTCGAGAGAAAAATCACAAGTTTACATAGTTTCCAGTCTTAAGAAAAGCACGGAACCATACATCACCGAGCCAATACCCATTTCATAACTAGATCAGGTTCATGGATGGTGAAAAATACATACCTGTAACCAAAAGCTTTAAAAACACAAGCTTGGTAGAGCGGTTCTTCCCTTTCTTGAAAATTAGAGCTTAACCACAGGGAAACACAATTGAAAAATATCCAAGCTAGGAGGATGACCATTAGGAGAGGTATGGAGTGACGTGTAGTGGATACATGTTTCTTCCATCCTTTACTCCTTCAATCACTCCATTAATTCATTCAATTAAACCATCATCCAAAATATTCCACCCTATGTCACATTAAACATTGCCAACCATAATGCATATCACATGTTTTTCCATATAATCCAATAAATTATATAGCCACTAACCATGTTATCTAGGACTAACAACAATATATTTAATTCAATGCATGTAGTGTAGTATAGCATAGTAGCATAGTTTAATTTCTTCTTTAGATTTTTCCTTAGGTCTCTTTTCACTTGCTCTTATTTCATGTTACTAACATGTGTCTTGTGCAGGTGTAACATGTAACAGATCAAGGTGCTAAATAGAAATGTGATAATAGTGGATATAATCCATTCACACAATATGGATTTTAGAGCTTAGAGCAATTAGAAACAACACATAGTACGCATTATCCATCTGCTATTATGTTGCAAATAAAACCAATATTTCATCAAACTTGTAGAACCATGTAAGCAATGTCGAACAACATCATAAACATCAAAGAAGAACTAGATCTGACCTTCCAATCTACAAGGGGGTCCCACTTACTAGTATTATATATATCGTTAGCTTATAATAATAGGATTTAGCAATACTTTGTGGAAAAAATCCTCGCTGCGATTTTTATCATCAACACTCATTACCTTTAAGACCTCACCTATCCTTCCCATTAATAAGAATTCATTTTCTCCACTGACATTACCTAACACTGCAAGCCCTCTTTTCTGGCGTTGCAGACTATGTGTTGCAAATTTAGCACTGGGAACCCTCTGTTCCAGTTTTGTTGAAAAACCTTCCTCTGCATACTTGGAAAGATCAAATTTAAAGGATTGAATCTACACCTATTTCATCTTGTATTTTATGTTTGATCAATTGTCGGATTAAGTTTAAATATTGTATGCATTTTCATTCTTTTAAATGATAGTTTTATTGTCATAAAATCCCTCTTTTAAAAAGATAATTCACAATTGTCTCCCTCTTATTGTAAATTCCAGTTTCCTTTCTTTATATGTCCTATTTGAACAATTCCCTGTCTCATTCCTAAAAGTGCATAAAGTGAGTTGTATAAAAATCTTGTAGAAGGTCATTCTATTGAAAAAAGTTTCGCATTGAAACTATGGTTTCTTATATCCTTGTTTTCATACATCTGCTTGTTATTACAACCCACATAAATCATTCCTCAACAACAATTATGGAAAAACCACATTATAATAAAACTCACAAGGGAGCGGGAATCATAAGAACAAATCCCTATGATATGCATCTTTTTTATTCTAAACCCTTGATCAGAGAAGATTTCCAGAGGGTAGGATGTATCAATTTTTGTCAGAAGATCTAGAGGGGTAACCCAGAGGTGGTTAGGGAGTTTTATCTAAATTTTAATGGGACCAAGACTAAGGTGGGAATATTGGAATTTGAAGTCTCATAATTGTCCATCTCCACTACAACAAAGATACCTAACAATGGAGAAAAGTGGTTCAAGTATATGAAATTAAATTTCTCTTTGTCCAAGTAGTTCCTCAAACCAAAATACTAGGAAGACAATTTGTCCAAAGGGGCACCCATAAATCATATGCTTGAAGGTTTTGATAAAATTGTGAAGGTGATTTAGAGGTATTTAACATGGGAAGGAATATTTAACATGTTATACCAATAACACATCAAATTGTTGTTACACTTCACATGGAAAGAAGTTATAAACCTCCCTTTTTATATGTTCATAATTATTGGCAAGATGGCTAATAGAGTTGAGGACAAATCCAATAAAGTGGAAACTAGTTTTTTCCAGTATGGTCTTATCAAAATGCTAAGGATGGAATAATTGATAAAGATAAACATTGATTGGGAAAAATTCATCACTTCTTCACATTTTCAGTTGAATGTTGCCTCACTCCATAGTCCAAACTTCAAATCCATGTTCCTGATGAGAAGACTGTGTATTCAAAGGTCAGCAAGTAGAGAAGAAGTATTATGACTGCTAAAGATGATAGAGCCAAAAATGGAGATGAAGAAGGATGACCTTCATAGTATTCACAGAGGGAAGATTCACCCATGCTAGATCCCATTCCTGCAAAGGTTCCTTCAAGCAAATCCACAGGTCTAAGAGGCAGAAAGTTGGTGTTTCCTTCACCCATTGCAGCTAAAAAGGTCAAATCTAGGAGAACTCTTATCAGAGTAGCAACCAAGCAAGAAATCCATGTGAAGGATGATGCAGTAGGAGTTTCATCCAAGAGGAAAGGTAAATCCATAGTTGTTGAAAATTATTTTAAAATTGTTGACATCACTACTCCTCAAGAAGAGAGCAATTCCACTTTTAAGAGGCCTGAAAGACAACTTAAAGAGGCAAGTTCTGAAGTTGATAAGATGAGGAAGGAAGACTTGAGTGTCTAAAAGAAATTTAAGGAAGTGTTGTATATTCATCGTAAATCCATTTACAAGGAAAATTGTCTGGCTAAATGACTCTTTCCCCTCCACAGGAAGCTCATAAATATTTACAGACAAAACATATATTATAAAGCTCAGATGAGAAAGATAAAGACATAACTTCATCATTTCAAAGAAGATTTAGATAATATAAATCTGGACATGTTGGCTAAATTTTCTACTAGGAGGAGCTCCAAAATGAATAAATGAAGATTTCAGCCTTCAGGTCCAACGTCAATTTTGGTCAATTTTTTGTTTCATTTTTGACACATTTGGGGTGATTACCGTGTTTTGCTTACTTGATTATCATTTGGGTACTACATATGAATCATGTTATTACCATCATAAGACTTACACCACTTTTGGATACTTGATATAATTTTTGGGATGATTAAAGGCATTGATGAAATAAAATAAGCCACTACAAGAAATTTCGCAGCGCCTAGCGCTGTGAACTGGCTATTGCAGAAAGGCGTTGTGAACTCATGTTTTGGAGTTTTTAAGGGAGGAAAAATCACCAGGTGTCGGAGATCAATGAAATAAAGTTGTATGATGGTCATTTGTGAGCTGGGAGGCCAACTGCAAAAGAGAGATGTTCTCAAAGGGACACTTCATCAACCATAAAGAAGATGTTAAAGACGTTGCCAACATTATCCTAAATTTTAGCATTCTATTTATTTCTATTGAACATGTGTAGTCAGGCCACTTTGAGGGCACATGGATCGTATGATAAGGTTGTTACTTGAATTGTAGTGCTGTCACTGATAGTCTAGGTTATAAAAACACTATTGTAATTCTAAATGAGTTTGAATTCTCTAAGAGGGGGCACACTTTTGATACTTTGTGTATTACATAAATACCTTCTATATTATGTATTAGAATTAATGTTCTCTGGATAATGAAAATCAATTATTTTCTGTACTATTTTGGTGTCTTCTAATTCTTATTACAGTCTAGTGAAAGATTCATTTGACTGATTTATAGCTTGTTGCAATAGAGTATGTGTTGTGATGTTTTTTTACAGATATATCATAATTCATCTCTTTGATTATAATAATTTCTTATTTCAAAGAGTTCTAATTTATATGTATGTCATACTACATGGTGTAGATGATAGGAATTTCACATTCTTGTTATTAAGTCTTCCACCTACTAATCTTATTTTCTAAAACCCTGATCAAAGTTATTCAGATCCTTATTTGTTGGTGCATATTGTGTGAAGTAATTTATGTTTAACATTATTTTCATGATTTTTCATGATTTTTCATCGATTTTCTACCTTATCATAAAACTTATCTTTAACCTACTAATGGGTGTTGAGATTACACTTTAGTAGTCAAAGTGTGACTTTCAGTGCTAACATTCATGGCATTGTTGTCGGGGAGAGAACACTGAAGTGATCTTCCCAGGGAGAATGAAATAGATCCAACTCTTGATGGTAGATAGGAGAAAGACACAAAGCTTGACTGCAACCCTCTACCTGGTGACTCTATAATCAAAGACTCCACTGGAGGAAGAATCTTGTTGACAAAAAGATGAAAAGGAAGAAGGAAAAACCAAGTATCATCTTATTAGTTTTCTCCATGAACTTTTGTTTTTTTTCATTATCTCATTCTTGTCTTTCCCCTTGCATATTAAGAGGATTATCTTTTTCTTCGTCTATTTGAATGACCATAATCTTGTTGTTATATATACCTCTTTAGAAGAAAAGGTTATGTATTCTTTTTGTGTTATAAATTTTGATCCCATCCCTTCAGCGGAAACACATGAGGTTGATGATGTACATATATTAATATATCTTGAAACTGATAATTCTTGTCATCTTATTAGTTTTCTCCATGAACTTTTGTTTTTTTTCATTATCTCATTCTTGTCTTTCCCCTTGCATATTAAGAGGATTATCTTTTTCTTTGTCTATTTGAATGACCATAATCCTGTTGTTATATATCCCTCTTTAGAAGAAAAGGTTATGTATTCTTCTTGTGTTATAAATTTTGATCCCATCCCTTTAGCGGAAACACATGACGTTGATGATGTACATATATTAATATATCTTGAAACGGATCATTCTTGTCATCTTGTAAATGATAAATTTGATCCATCAACTTCTACCATCATTGCTGAAACTTGCAATGAACCTCTTGAACTTGACTTTCAGCCCACTGAATTTTAGTATAGAATTAGAGGGAAAGTTTATAAACCCATGATATTCCCTTTTTCCCTTCATGACTATCCTCCAAACTTTTAGATTACCTTTCTAGATTCAATGGAGGAGATCACGTGACAATAGAGCAATAGATGGTTTCTTTTGAGCGTTTCACTGACCTATTACAAATTATTCATGAGGAATTTCTCTCAATCTCTACATGGGGATGTTGGAAAATGATTTAGACATCTAGAGGATAATTCGATTGGTTCATGGACTGAATTTCATGAGGATTTTATGAAGTATTGGGGTGAGAAAAAATCCTTTGACCAATACCTGACTTATTTTTATGCTTTGAGAAGGGAGGATGATGAAACTATTGTTCAATTCAATAGGAGGTTCCATAGTATTTATCACAACATGCCTATTGAAATACGACCTACTAAGGTTGCTTCCATGTTTTAGTATATAGTGGCACAACATCCCAATATATTCCTATACCTCAGAGAAAGAACGTTACCATCCTTGCAACAAATGTTTGTTGATGCAAAGGAAGTGGAGAGTAATCTTAGATCATGTGCACAACTCTCTTGTCGGATCTTGGACAATGTTTTGGATGAGGAAGAAATTGAGGAAGTATATGGATATCGGGAAGCTTATCTGAGATTGAAATTGTTTCAGCATGTTTGTGCACCGTTTTGAGATCTTAAATATTTCTCTGATCTTGAAATTATTAAATCAGATTTTTTCACTGTTAAATATGCAAATGCACATGCTTATAACTCATACCAGCAAGATGAATTTACATATGTAGTTGGGGATTTTCCTTATTATGAGAAAAGGGATGATTTTTTTTATGATGAATATCATGAGGAACATTTTGTAGAAGGTGGTTACATTTATGTTTCAGTGAAATTTACTTTCCCTCATCATCTTACTGTTGACTTAGAAAATCAGTTAACATTCTTGGCTCATGATAAAATCCTTGATTATATGCTTTTAAAATTTGGTCAAGAATATAGGAAGGATCTATAGGAACATGTGAGTTTGTTCTCTTTTTCATCAATAGATGGCTAACAGGAAGAAAGTTAACAAGCAAATAAAAAGGAGCATATTTCTATATCAGCATGTATTAATTCTCCTAGTATTGACATTGTATCTAATAGTTTTAGAGGACAATAAATAGGAGGTTGAGAAATCATATGGTCAGTCTATAATGTTTTTTTCTTCAAAGAATGTTGACCAACAACTTCAAAAAGACACTGCAAATAAGTTTCTTAGCACATGAGATAATCAACAACCAACAAAATCTTTTGTAGTCCATGATTTCTTTGAAGTATGTGATATCTATGGGATGTTTCAAGGAGTTCAAAAGGATTATATCCTTGTCAATAGAGAAAAGATTATGAAGGATCAACCTAGTCTTCTAATGCAACTAGAACTCTGTCATGTGATTCATGATCCTATAGCCATATACATGGAGTCTATTCGTGCAGGAGTTTCCTGCATTAGATATTTTTCCATGGAAGAAAGTTGCAGTTGTAAGTATCAATTTCTCATAGACTATCTCTTGCATTTGTTTCATATTTTGTGGGTTTTCTTAAAGAGTTACCTGCAAAAAGTTATATTTATCAATTATATTCTTTTATGGCTTCATTGGAAGTTCCATTACACTTGATTAAGAAGAGTTCAACTTGATAGAGTAGGGTAGTGTAGAAAATAAGCTTGTTTCATAGAATTTTATTTTAGTTTTGTAGTAGAACAACCATAAGACTACATAACCCAATGAAGGCACTACAACAAGTGTTTTTCTTCAACCTGCTAGTAAAATTAATTTGTAATTCAGATAAGCATCTTATAGTTTATAGGTTTGGAACGAGGTAATGACTCCATAGCCCAATGGATAAGGCATTGGAGATGAATTCTCTTGGCAGATCACATGGAACATGCCATCCCCTATGGAGACAAATGTTATCACATAGAATTGCAAGGGTAAAAAATCATTTCAGTTTTTATTTTGAGTCATAGGTTTTCTTAAGTTTTAGGTTTTTATGTCCCTTTGCTATATTCATATTTCAAATTTTGATTTAAATAACTTGAGGTTAGTTTGGCTTTGGTCTAGATTCCTTGGTTTATTTCTTTGTTATCATGACAAGTTGAATAAAACTTCATGAGTCACATCTTTGAAACTCTCCATCATCAGCTTGACATGTCACACCTCCATGATGTATGCAAGATCCTCCTTTCTCACCTTTTACCCATTTAGTTGTCAAATCGGATTTGATATGTGCATTGCCAACTCGTTAGCAGAGTTTGCAGCACATTCAAAAGTACTCCGTGCATTAATTTCCATCATTTCATAAATGGATCATATCAAAGAATATATCATTGTTTTTAGAACTAGTATTTTAAACAAATTTCCAGGGATTATGTCATAAAAGTTTCAAACTATTTCTTCCAAGTGTGAAAATCATGTTTGATCTCGGCGCTATGAACCTGGTGCTATAGAAAGGCACTACGAACTTGACACTGTGAACTATATGAAGAGGAGACTTCATTATAATTTACTTCATTATAATTTACCCTTTAAGCAAAAACCTCTTCTTCACCCCTCGACATTGCAAAATTTTTCATTCTGTTGTTTCCCACTTTCAAATCCATTTCCTTCATGATATGAACCTTGATCATTAAACCTCATTACCTATAAGGCCTCACCTATCCTTCCCATTACTCATAATTCATTTTCTCCACTGATATTCCCCATCACTGCGAACCCTTTGTTTTGGCACTGCGAACTATGTGCTGCAAATTTAGCGTTGCGAACCCTCTATTCCAGTTTTGTTGAAAAACCTTCCTCAACATAATTGGCAAGATCAAATTTAAAGGATTGACTCTGCACCCATTGCATCTTAGATTTTATGGTTGATCAGTTTTTGGATTAATTTTAAATATTGTATGCATTTTCATGTTGTTAAATGATACTTGTATTGTCGTAAAATACATTTTTTAAGCAAAGAATGCATATGTGTCTCCCTCTTATTGTAAATTCTAGTTTCCTTTCTTTATATCTCCTATTTTAAGAATTCCCTATCTCATTCCTGAAAGTGAATAAAGTGAGATGCATACAAATCTTGTACAAGGTCAGCCTATTGAAAATAGTTTGTCATCAAAACCCTAGTTTCTTATATCCTTGTTTTCATACATCTACCTCTTATTAAAACTCACAGAAATAATTCCTCATCATGAGTTATCGACAACCCACATCATAAGAAAAAACACAAGGGAGGGGGAATAGTAAGAACAAATCCCTATGATATTCATTTTTTTTATTCTGAACCCTTGATCAAAGAGGTTTTCCAGAGGGTAGGTTGTATCAATTTTTGTCAGAAGATGCAGAGGGGGCACCTAGAGGCGGCTACATAATTTTCTATAAATTTTAATGGGACCAAGAATAAGGTGGGAATATTGGAATTTGAAGTCTCATAATTGTCCATATCCGCTGCAACATAGATACCTAACACTGGAGAAAAGTGGTTCAAGGCTATGCAACTAAATTCCTCTTTCTCCGAGTTCATCAAACCATAATACCAGTAAGACAATCTGTCTAAAGGGGTACCCAGAAATCATATGCTTGAATTTTTTGATAAAATGTTAAGGTGATTCAGATGTATTTCACCTATAAAGGAATATTTAACATGGTATACCAATACTGCATCAAATTGTTGTTACACTTCATAGGGAAACAAGTAATAAACCTCCTTTTTTATCTGTTCATAAGTATTGGCAAGATGGTTGATAGAGTTCAGTACAAATTCAAGCAAGTGGACACTAGTGTTTTCCACTATGGTCTTATCAAAATTCTAGTGATGGAAGAATTGAGAAAGACAAAAATTGATTCGGAAACATTCATCACTTCTTCACATTTTCATTTGAATGCTTCCCCCACTCCATAGTACAAACTTCAAAGCCATGTTCCTGATGAAAACATTGTGTATTCAGAGGTGAGCAAGAAGAGAAGGAGTACTATGAACTCTAAATATGATAGAGAAAAAAAGGGAGATGAAGGAGGACTTTCACAGTATTCAAAGAGGAAGCTTCACCCATGCCTAATCCCATTCCTGCAAAGGTTCCTTCAAGAAAATCCACATGTCTAAGAGGCAAAAAGTTGGTGTTTCCTTCACCCATTGCAGCTGACAAGGTCAAAGCTAGGAGGCCTCTTACCAGAGAAACAACCAAGAAAAAAATCCATGTGAAGGATGATGCAGTAGGAGATTCATCTGAGAGGAAAGGTAAATCCATAGCTATTGAAAATCCTCTTGAAATTGTTGACATCACTATTCCTCAAGAAGAGAGAAATCCCACTTTCAAGAGACTGAAAAGAAAACTTAAAGAGGCAAGGGATGAAGTTGATAAGATGATGAAATAAGACTTGAGTGTCGGAAATAAATTTAAGGAAGTGCTTGATATTCATTGTAATTCCATTGAAAAGGAAAAATTTCTGGCTAAAAGATTCTTTCCTCTCCACAGGAAGCTCATAAATCTTTACATACAAAACAAATATTATCAAGCTCAGATTAGAAAGATAAACACATAACTTCATCCTTTAAAAGAAGATTTAGCTAAGAGAAATAAGGACATGTTGGCTAAAGTTTCTACTAGGAGGAGTTCCAAAATCAAGAAATGAAGATTTCATCCTTCAGGTCCAATATCAGTTTTGGTCAAGTTTTTGTTTTGTTTTTGACACATTCGGGGTGATTACCATGTTTTTATGTTTTTATTATCATTTGGGTATTGTATTTGAATCATTTTATTACCATCATCAGACTTACAACACTTCTGGATAATTTATATAATTTTTGGGTGGATTAAAAGCATTAATGAAATAAAATAAGCCACTACAGGAAAGTTCGCAGCGCCTAGCGCTACGAACTGGTTGTTGCAGACAGGCGCTAGGAATTGGCACTTCAAACTCATGTTTTGGAGTTTTGAGGGGATGAATAATTTCTAGGTGTTAGATATCGATGAAATCCAGTTATATGATGGTCAGTTACGAGTTGGGAGGCCACCTGCCAAAGGGACATGCGCTCAAAGGGACACTTCATCAAACATAAATAAGATGTTTAAGATGTTGCCAAAATTAGCCTAAATTTTAACATTTTGCTTATTTATTTTGAACATGTGTAGTCATGCCACTTTGATGGCACAAGGATCCTATGCTAAGGTTTTTATTCGAATTATAGTTCTTTCAATGATAGTCTAGGTTATAAAAACACTATTGTAAGTCTGAAATGGTTTCGAATGGTCTAATAGGGGACTCAATTTTGATACTGTTTGTATTACAAAAAAACCTTCTATTTTATGTATCAACCCTAAGATTCTATGGACAATTACAATCAATTCTTTTTCCTACCATTTTGTTGTCTTCTAATTCTGATTATAGTCCAGTGAAAGATTCATTTGACTGATTTATAACTTGTTGCAATAGAGGATGTTAAGCCCTAATATTGGCTCATTACCCCTTAATTGGGGCATATTATATTAGTAATGTTATTTTATTTATGTCGGCTTTAGGCCATTAGTTGCAATTATACCTCCTAGTCTCCTATATATACTAAGGAGACATTTTCATTTTGAATCATCTTGTACTTGAACATTTAAGTGGGGTAAAAGGAGGTTTCCCCCTCGAAGAGGCTTATTATCTGAAATTGTATCTTTTTCAAGGCGTTGAGTACTTTTTGTGAGTTTTTTCTATGTTATATTGGTATTTGGTTCTTAACATATCGTATCAGAGCTCAAGGTCATGGGGTTTCTCTGCTACATTTGAGACACCTTGGCATTTCCGCTATACCTTGTTTTCTACAATGTTTCAGAAGAAACGGCTTGGTGGATATTTGGTAGACAGATCAAGGTACGTTGGGTTCAAAATTCAGCTCCTGAGGCCTTATACGTTATGAGAGACATCCCATAAAAGATAGGGTTTTGGAATCATCCTGAAATGCGACATTGAGGAATTTTCGCTATAAAAACGTTTCCGTAATGTTTCAGACCCTGAAATTAGGAGGATATTTACAAACATTAGTAAGGTATTTGTGGTAAAAAATTCAACATCTAGGTCATCTTAAATTTGTAGATACACCCTGTGTAAGATAGGGTATCTGACTAGTTCTATTGACTAGTCTCAAGAAGGTGTTCCAGGTAAAAAAATCATAACTTCTTCCTAGAGTATCCAAATTGAGTGGGACTGGTTTCATTGGATCATGGACAGTCTGTAGTATTTCTGGTGTGAGTTTTAGAATTTTATGTCAATTATTTTGTGTGGGGCACGCTATACAAGTGAGATCTCCTGGAAAGGAAAAAAATCGACAAGTTGTGGGGAAGTTACCGTAAATTCCACTTGGCACATCCAATTTTGATCAGACCTATGGCATTGCAGAGAACAAATATCAGATAACTACATCAAAGAAAGTTTCATACCTAGAAGGGCTGAAACTTGGGAGATACAATAGAAGAAATATTGTCTAGTAGAACCACCTCAAAATCAAGGTTCAAAAGTTATACTTGGCCAACATGCCACCAAAAAAGGGAACTTCTACACCAACTAAGCCTCTAGAAAATCCTACTTGGACTCTTGATGAAGGTGAAGAAATGCGTAGGGACATAAATGAACTACAAAAGAAGATGGATTCATTGGAAGCTAAGTTGGATGCTAAGATGGATTCAATGGAAGCTAAGATAGATACTAATATGGATGGTTTAAAAGGGGAGATCATGGAAGTATTGAAAATTTTCATAGTAGAGAAGACACCTGAAAGTGAAAATGCATCCCATGAAATTCATGATGAGGACACAAGGAAGGTGAATCAAGAATGGAGAAACTCCAACTTTTGTTTGAATGCCAACCATGTTCCTAAGATTTATATGAGGAAGTTTGATGGCAAGGACCCAATCACATGGATACTTCAGATGGAGCAATTCTTTGATCTCCATAATGTGCCACAAACACAAAAGGTACGAATTGCTTCTTTATATTTAGAACCTAATCAATTTGTATGGTATTGATGGTTGTGTTCTCGCAAATCACTCATCACTTGGACAATTTTCACGGAAAAAATGATAGCACACTATGAGGATACAAGGAGCAATACCTGCTTTAGCCAATTGATAAATCTCAAGCAAAAGGGTTCAGTTACCGAGCACACTGAGAACTTCCAAAGATTGAATATAAAGGTAATCGATATTCTAGATCAGCACTTGATTGATGTATTCATAGGAACTTTAAAGGATAGCATTCAACATGAGGTTCGCCTTTGGGAACCCAAATCATTGGAGAATGCATTTAAGGTGCAAAGAAATGTTGAAAGTAAAAATATGGTTATGGCTACTAGAAGGACCAATCCTAACATCTATAGAGAGAACAATGCTCCTTCTTCTAAAACACCTCAACCTACAAGGTTGACACCTCAATAATTGGAGGAAAGAAAAGAAAAAGGTTTATGCTTTAATTGTGATAGCAAGTACATTAAGGGACATAAGTGTGGTGAGGAGAAATTATTCTACATAGATTGTGAAGAGGAAGAAGAGTAAGAGCAAGAACCATCTCAAGATGAAAACGTAGAAGCAATTTCATCTGAAGAGTTGGCTCCCACGATATCGTGTAAGGCATTGGCTATAATTAGCACTCCTAAAACCCTCAAGATTGAAGGATACATAAAAAAGAAAAAGGTAATAGTCCTAATTGATTCTGGCAGTACTCATAATTTCATTCACTATAAATTAGCCAAAGATCTCAATTGCTTTGTATATCCAGCACTAGAGTTTCATGTAATGATTGCATATGGAGGAACTATCAATTGCTCAGGAAAATGTAATAAGATAAATCTTACTATGGGGGAATATGTAATGAATAGTCCAATGATTGCTATACCCATGTGCGGTGCAGATGTTGTACTAGGAATCCAATGGTTACAATCATTAGGAACAATGGCTTTTAACTTTCAAGAACTTTTCATGAAATTTTCATTGGAAGGAAAAGAAATTGAGTTAAGAGGTATCACAGGGAAACCAGGTAAGGTGATAAGCCCTAATGACATGAAAACATTATTGAAAAAGGGGCATCAAGGTGTTATTGCACAACTATGCTCACTAGATGTTCAAACATCTAAGCCATCAATTCCTCAAGATCTCCAAAGGATCATTGATAAGCATTCCAAAGTATTTGAAGATATTCCCAAAGGTCTTCCACCCACTCGAAATCATGATCATGA